>PVIW01001753.1:0-268710 GCA_004026585.1 Noctilio leporinus | reverse complement strand
GGAGGAGGGGGAGGGAGGAGAGGAGGGGAGGGAGGGGAGAGGAGGGGAAGGAGAAAGGGAAGGGAGGGGAAGGGGAAGGGAAGGAGAGCAAAAACAAAGGGGAAAAAAGGCCAGCCAAGGTATGCCACCCCCATGGTCTACAGATTACCTCCTGAAAGTCAACAGCACCAGCGCACTCCGTCTTCCAGGAGGACTGGAGCAAGAACAAGGCTGGTTCACTGGCAGGTGGGTTCCTAGGACAGGTAACACAGACCTGGGAAGCTGCCCAAGAAGGAAGAGAAGGAAGGACAGGACAGGAGAAAATCCACCCAAGCAAACTGAAGGCTTCTGACACCAGGGGCTCCTCAAGACCGACCTGAAGCTTCAGCTCTCCCAGGACACTGATGCCCACCTTTATGGGCAGCAGCTGGCGCCAGCCCGCTGTGCTCACAGCCTCGCCTCCTCTTCTTTCAGGGCAGAGCCTGGGCAGTTGCAGGGGAGGCTCTTCGGTGGTGAAAAACCGGGTGCCTGGCAGTACCTGCGAAGTCCAAGCCAAGCACAGCCCCTGGGTCAGTCCCGGAGACGCCGGGTTTTGGGCGCTGGCACTGGGCAGGGGCCATGCTGGCGGGAAGGCGGGCTGCCGGGCCAGGCCTCCAACCACGCCACTCGGCGCGCCGGGTGGGCCTGAGCTTGATCCCTGTTTTTCTGGGGATCCCCTGTTTTTCTTCACGGGCTGGCCCAGCCTGGCTTCTGACCCCACTACGCAGCTGCCTCCCTGGTGCCGTCCGGAGCGCCCCCCAACCCCCACCACATCAAGACCCTCCCTTTTACACCCCTGCGTGGCTTCCCAGAGCAGGGCAGCGCAACAGCCCCTCACTCACTTTCAGTGCCACCCACCCGCTGGAGCAGGAGACCCCCGTGGCCAGGCCAGATGGACATTAGGCAGGCCTGCCTGCAAACCCACCCTGCCTTCATCACAGCTCTCCTTCCTTCCTTCCTTCCTTCCTTCCTTCCTTCCTTCCTTCCATCCTTCCTTCCCTCCTTCCCTCCTTCCCTCCCTCCTTCCTTCCTTCCTTCCTTCCTTCCTTCCTTCCTTCCTTCCTTCCTTCCTTCCTTCCTTCAGCCCTCTCTCCCTTTCTCCTTCATCCATCCTCCCTCCCTCTCCTCCACCACCTCCTCTTTCTTTCCTTATCTTCCTCTTTCCACTCAGAGTTTTTATAAGAAATAATTTTCCTTCTCTTCCCCTTTTCTTTAATTCCTCCATTCTTTTTTTACCCTCTTTGTTTGCTTCTTTTTATTAGGCCATGAAAAATATATAGGCACTTGAATGGAATTCAACTTAAGTATGAATTACCCTAAAAATCAAAACTTAGCATTGCCTGTACAGAATTTATCATAGTGCGATATGAATTTTAGTAATAACATATCCACTTCAATATTCATTCTTCTTTAGTTTTTCTTTTCTTAATTATTAAGTAAAATAGTTGAAAATACTTAATGTAACATTAAGTTTATAAGGTTAAAGAAAATTTTCTCATCAGATTTAGAAATGCATTGTCTTCTTGATTTACCTCTCTTACTGTCAGATACCTATTAAAGTATTAATTCTCAGAGAGTTATAGAAGATTAAAAAGTAAGCAAACAATGCACATGAACTAACAATATATGACACTTTAAATAATTTATCTTTAAAGAGTGTATATAATTTCTATTATATGCAAAGTGATGATAATGTGTTTATTAATTCATAGGCTATATACTAGTGAAATAAAAGCTGATTTGATTCCTAGTCTGGGCACATGCCTGGTTGTGGTCCAGATTCCTGCTTGAGGGCACTTGAGAGACACACACATTGACCTTTCTTTCTCTCTTCTTTCCCATCTGTCTAAAAATAAATAAATAAACATATTTTAAAAGCCAATGGTAAATATTTCTTAGTTATGTAGTATGCTACCAATTTATTTAAAAGATAGTAAATTGGAGAATTTTGCTTGGGCTATACAATAAAAGGTATTTTCATGGTACAAGCACTCATCCTAATAGTTCTCATAAGAGAAAATGAGGTTGGAAAAATGTATTAGGAAAAATGATCAGTTCCTTCATATATATAAACTATATATGCATATAAAATAAACAAGGATTGCCAAGGGTAAATTAACTGGCCTTCAGCATATACCTGAAACTTGCAGGGCTCAATGACATATTTTCACCCCAAGCTTCTCATATCTATTTGACCAAAAATAGAGAAAGAAATAGTCTTCTGCTTTTTCAAGTGTTTATATATATATATGCTGTACACTGCTCTGTTGTTCACCTTTCTTCCCTATAAAACAAAATGCAAGTATGATTTACTCTATTCCTTTTCCACTCCTACCAAGGAAACAGGGAATTTGAACTTCATTCACAACAAAGGCAGGGAAATCTGCACTTAATAGATGTAGTAAATTATAATAAATTTAAAGATAGCTAAGAACAACATTGACTTACATAATGTTATTTCGTATTTGTAACTATTACCCTATAGAATTTAAAGAATTTGAGAAAATTGGATAAGGAGTATTGGCTATGCCACATTTAATAAAGTAATAAACAGGTTTACTCATTCCATAAAGTGAAAAGTGAAAGGTACTTAATTCAATATTTATAAATGAGAGGGGAAAATAGGATTTTATAAATGTATTTTATATATAGCATGCTAGATTTTATTACAATACCACTTATTTATTTCGTTCTCTATAAGGGCTCAACCCTTTGCCAGGCCATCTCCAGTTCTTCTTTGAGAGGAGCATTTTTGACTCCATTACTTTGGCATGTGACTTGATTTGGATACTAAAACATGGACAAAATGGAATTATGATTCGGAAGTTACATTTGTGCATAATTCCATCATAAAAATATCTTATACTAAAGATAGATTCTTTAATCTGTGCTATTCTTTGGCTATTTGCATAGGCAACCTATATCTAACAAGTTATTGTAAACCACTGAGTTTTTGGGGTTTTTTTTCCTTAACTGAAGATAGGAAGATTGACCTGTTTTTGAAAATAATCATTAAAGTGTGAAAAAAGAGGCCTCCCTGTATTTCTGACAGTGAAGACAAAAGAATGCCTCCTGACCATCTCTATTATATCTGTTCCCTGAGGTCTTTGATAGCACCAGTATCTTCTAAATGAAGACTTAGTTACTATGAAGAAAAATAACTTCTTAATGATGCTGAGCTCTAAAACTGGAACTAAAAGTTGCAACAGAGATTTATGGTTACAAATTTAAGCAAGAGTACAAGCCAGACTATTAACCATCTTAGCTTTCCTTTGGAAAAAAATTTATAGCAAAAAAATAAGACTGCCCTGATGAGCTAGAGGGATACATGACGAAATAATATGTGCAAAGAAACCTAGAAAATAGGAATACCAGTCAAGGCCTGAAATACATACAGTCAACAGCCAGCATACTGAAGCTGGGTTTATATGCCAAAGAAGATAACAAGAACAGGGAAATTCAGTCATAGTGTTTCATTCATATGGCAAAAATTGTAACACCAGCAGCAAAAATAATCATCAACAAACTTAAGTCCATAAATTGCTAAATATACTTGACAGGAAATCATTGTTAGCTCCTAATTTTTGCTAAATAACTTGCATTTAATAGTTGACAGATATTTGTCCCATGGTGTTCTGTAATATATTTGTATATTTGTAATAAACAGCTAGAAATCTGATTATACCCTTAAAGAAACAAGTAAAATCAAATTTAAATTTTTAAAAAGCACATTAGTCTGAAATTTTAACTCAAAAAAATACAATGAACATACTTCCAGGAAAAGTAGATTTATTTGTCCCCTATGTTAGTTTCCTATCACTGCAGTAATAATCACCACAAACTTGATGGCCTAACGCAGCATAAACTTAGTGTCTTTGTGTTCTGTAGGCCTGTAGTTTAAGAGTCTCACTAAACTGAAATCCAGGGTTGACAGGGCTCGATTTCTTTCTGGAGGTTCTAGGGTAGAATCAGTTTTCCACTCACTGGAGTTAATAGAATTCCATTCCTTGTGCTTTATGAGTTTGAGTCCCATTCCCAGTTCCCATAAGGCACCTACATTCCTTGGCTCATGACTTGTTGTGTTGTCTTCACCTGCAAAGCCAGCTAATGGCAGGTTGATTTTCTGGGAAGCTTCCTTGTTCTTCAGTCTCTTTACTCGAATAGTCTGTTGGCAATAGTTTGTTTTAAAGGAATTGTCTGATAGATTGATTCTTCTTGGATAATATCTGATAATCTTACCATCTTGAAGTCTATAACCTTAATTGTATCTGCAAACTCCTTTTACCATGTAACATAGTCTATTCACAGTTTCAGATGTGTACATCTTTGCAGGAATAGTATTTTGCCTACCACATATATTAAATGGCCAATCCAGCATTCATAAACAAAAGCATGAGGAGGGAAATAGATATAATTAAGACATCATTTAGAACTAGAAACTGACACTTGCCAATATCACAGGGAGCAAGAAATGTTCACATGAAGCTGTCATGGATCAGAGGTAAAAAAAAAAAAAAAATCCCCTAGGTTGCAAAGGTTGAAGGTTGACAGACCCACCTTTACTTGTAGCCTTCTTCTTCCATAGCTGCCTATACGATAGGATCCAAAAGCCACAAACTCAAGTTTCAGATAATAGTGCTGAGATTTCTGAATTTTTTCAGCCTCTATCCTATGGTTTCTGTGAGTTTCCTTTCTGGGTCACCTACAATAGATAGACTTGGAGTGATTGTTAGTAATATAGAACTTTCAGACTGTCCCAATTCAGTAAGAATTTGGAGAGGATGGTGTGGCTAACTCTATGTTTTTCTTTTTCTCTAAGATTTTATTTATTTTTAGAGAGGGAAAGAAAGAGACAAGGAGAGGGGGAGAAACATTGATGTGAGAGAGAAGCATCTGCACCCTAACCTAAAACCAAACTTGCAGCCCAGGCATGTGCCTTGACCAGAAATCAAACCAGTGACTCTTTGATTTGTGGAAAGACGCCCAATCAACTGAGCCACACAAGTCAGAGCTGATTAACTTTTAACAAACTTCATAAAATTAAAAAATTTAAAAATATGAAAAATTAAAAAAAAAATTTTTATAACAAACCATTAAAAGCCATTAAATGAAATAAGTCAGGCAAGAGCAGAATGCCACCGGAGGAGAATATACATTTACATTTACTAATTACCTTTTTTAAAGTTCACAATCCAAGAGACAAACAAATGATATCCTAATAAAGGACTTCAATTATTTTTGTTTATGTTATACTGAACACTGAATATTTTATTTTGAGAAATTAAGTAGATTGACCTAGTAAATGAAGATATGTTCAGTACTCCTGAAACTTCATTACAGGAGAAAAGTCAAATGACTACTAATAATTTTAATTTAACATTTAGAATTAAAAGAATATATTAATTTAATAAATTGGAGCAATTGTTCAATCTGCATTTGGATATTTGGTAGAATATCATACTTCAACTTTTATGTTAATCTCATATTGATACTTCTGATGCTAAATAAAGAACTTAAGGTTTTATGGAAGGAACAACTGTTTTCATTCACATTACTTTATATTAGACCAAATTAGTTATTTCATATATCATATCTTTGTAGAGTGATGTAAAAATTATGTGTATAAAGAAGTTTTCAAATAACTATTTGTATTGATTTCTTAAATAATTAAATGGTTATAACTAAAAGCATACTTTGGAAATGCAATAACATTTCTCATCAGATCAAAGGATTTTAGTTTTTAATTGTAAATAAACACCAAAGTATGATGAATTATTTGGTTTGCAGAAGCAACATGAACTAAATTTAACTGCATGACAATTAGCTTACTCATCTTTCTTCCATATTGCCATACAGAGAGCAATTTTAAGAACATTAAAAAAGCAGTAGCAAATTTTCAATATCATTTTCTATGCTAATAGTAAAAAAATCTAATTAATTCAGTTTTGCTATGGAATCATCACAGAGAAATTCTAAACAAGGTGTTAATAAACAAATGCCTAGCCTTGTAAAAGTGTCAGTGTGATCTATATATATGTACTTTGCAGGCTCAGGAAAACTGTGAAGAAGGCCACATGCACGAGCCCTTAGTTACCCTGTAAATCACTGCTGCTTCATTCTCTAGATAATAATGGAAGCAAAATGAATGAGTAGTAACTGCGTTCATAAAGGATTGTGAAAGAAAAATGCAAGTAAAACTGCATAGGCACCCTGGCTGGTGTGGCTCAGTAGATTGAGCACCGGTCTGAGAATCAAAAATTTTCCAGTTCAATACCCAGTCAGGGCACATGCCTGCATTTGCAGGCGAAGTCCCTGTTTGGGGGCATGTAAAAGGCAACCATACATTGGTGTTTCTCACACTCTCTTTCTCCCTCCCTTCTCCTCTCTCTAAAAAAATAAATAAAAATCTTTAAAAAAAACAACTGCATGGCCTAGCTTTATCACACAGTATAAAACAATATATTAACATCATACCTGAAGCAAATAGCAAATATTAAAATTGTAAGTTTCTAGAGGCAGAGATGAGGAAGAGACAATATAATAAGGAAACGCTCTATGTCAAATGTCACCATTTTAAAACTTTCCAAGTTTTTACATGAGGGGATTTGTTTTCAGATACATTTGTACAGTGACAAATTTAATAAAGATCTTATTTTTAAGGTAATTATTTTACTTATTCAATACATAATCACATATAAATCTTAGCAAGTAGCAAAATTATCTTACCTAAATTTTCAACTCACAAGATATTTAATATTTTTTTAATTAGTATCACCTCTATATTGAAAACATGGTCACATACATGAGCAGGAAGCATGAAACTGGGAACTAGGGCACCATATGAAAACTAGGAATTCTGAAGAAAAAAAGGGTTTGAGGCCAGATGCTCTCCACAGACCCATGCAGATAGAGTGGTTTCTAGCACCAAGTTCTCAGCCCAGAAAATTCCAGACTAAACTTGTGGAACAGGTACCTAAGTTTTTAATGGCCAGCATAGTGAACATTCCCTTTTAATCTGATGCACACATATTTTCATTTTAAGAGTAGATTAAAAAAAAAAGAGTAGATTTAATTAATAGATATTTCTCTTTGTTCTTACATATGAGCATAAGTTGCTTGGTAAAATAACTTAAAAGGAATACTTTTAGAGAGCATAAAAAAATAGAGAACACAGGAATCATGCTTTAATACATGCCCCATTATTTGTAAGACTATTTGCAAGGATGTCATTATTCTCTCAATGTCTAAGATTTCTACCTATAAATACAGATGACACTATTCTGTCACCCTCACTGTAATGAACACTTCTGTTTTTCTACCCACATACTTTCAGGTTGAGTGTAGCACTTTTGTATTCAATTCCTCTAGCTTTGGTGTTCTTTTGCTTTTGTTTCTAATAGTTTATAGGTGCAACTCTTCAGAAAACTAATCTTGATCTGTTCAGAGACCAAAGGGAGCCAAAATTGCCTAAAAGATGAAGTCCCACACCTCATATGAACACTTGTAGCATCCCTGAGCTGAGACTGATGGATATAATAACATGAAACCAAGCTTACATGCTGGGGTGAGACAGCTTCTGAGGCATTATTTACTCTGAAGCTAGAAGTTCCCAGATGTTATCAGGCTGAAGGTACATTACAGAAGCATTTTTCTAAAAATTTTCCCATGTTTTCTTCCTTGACTTCTTCTCTATCTTTGTCCTGTCTCCTCCATTCTTTCACTGGATTTGTCTGGGAGTACTTCCTAAATAAATCAGGTGCATAGACATTGTTGCCTTCAGGTCTTATTTAGGGAGTCCAACCTAAGACATTTAAAATGCTGAGTTTTAAATGACTACATTTAAACATAGAAACATTTAGTATTAGATACACCTCCAACTCTAGGACTCTCTATGTTCTACTTGTTCCAAAAAAGTAATAAAATGTATAACCTCTTATTATCTTTCTTAAACTGGATAATCTATTTTTACTTAGATTTGTTTGTTTTATGGACTTTGATGAGTCCTCTACCATTTATAATAGTGGTCCCCAACCTTTTTGTCACCAGGGACCAACTGGGTGAAAAAGGAAGGCAGGTGGTGAGAGGCGGAGTTCAGGCCAGCTTTGCTCCTGCCTGGTTCTTAACAGACCAGGACCAATACCATCCTCAGACTGGGCATTGGGAACTCATGACTTATAAAATACATGAAAGTTTTTACAACTGTATATCAAAATACAACTATACAGTATGTCTTTTACTTGGTAACAGATGTTTAAGCTTTCTCCATGTCTTTTCATTTCTTGATAGCTCATTTATTTTTGAGACCTGAATAATATTCCAGTGTGGACATATCATACTTCATTTATACATTCTCCTACTGAAGAATATCATGGTTGCTTCCAACTTCTGACATGTACATATAAAGCTACAATAAACATCTGTGCACAGGTTTTGAGTGTGATTGCTTAATTGTGTGGTAAGAGTATGTTTAATTTTGTAGGAAATCACTAAACTGTCTTCCAAAGTGGCTGTACTATTTTGCATTCCCACCAGCAATAAATGAGGGTTACTGTTGCTTTACATCCTCACCAGCATTTGGTATTGTCAGTGTTCCAGATTTTAGATGTTGAAATAGGTGTATTGATACAAAAATTGATACGTCACTGTTTTAATTTGCACTCCCCTGATGACATATGACATGGTGCACCTTTTCATATCCTCTTATGCTACCTGTATATCTTCTTTGGTGAGGTGTACATTAAGGTCTTTGGCCCACTTTTTATTGGGTTGTTTGTTTTCATATCGTTTAGTTTTAAAGAGTTTTATTTATAGCAGGCCTTTATTAAATATGTCCTTCCCAAATAGTTTCTCTTAGTGCCTTATCTTCTCTTTCTCTTGAGATTCTATTTCACATAGCAGAACTTTTAATTTTAATGAAGTTGAGCTTATTGATCATTTCTTTTATATATTACACTTTTGGTGTTGTATCTATAAAGTTGTTGCCATGTCCAAGGTCATCTAGGTTTTTCCTTATGTTGTCTTCTAGGAGATTTAGTTTTGCTCTTGAAAAAACATATAAGCCATGGTTTCTGCAGATATATTGCTTACTCCAATAATTGCATATATTTTCAAAACAAAATAGTATAAAATGTTTGAAAACAGCCCTGAATTGTGATACAAATAATAATTCTTGTAGTTACTGTAAGAAAATTAATGAGGCTTGGCATTCAGGACAAAGCTGTGTCACATCTGTCCACAAGGGATTACATAGAGAATGAAGAACTGATCTTCCCAAATTTTACACAACTTTAATATTGAATTATTGTGAAGAAACTTTCCACTTTCTGAAGCTCTGGGGTGTAATGCAATTTATTATGTTATATAAGAAGGACTAAACAACAAAAACATACTTGGGACAACACTCTGCTATTCCAGTCAGCAATTTTAAGAGGAAATCACTAAGACATATTGAAATATATCATAAAATAAATTGATAAGAAATGGGTAAAACATGCAGAGATTAAGGAAAACTCCCAAAATATGAAAATGTGTCAATTTACTGATTGCCAAGTATAAAGTTGTTGGATATATTTCTATTTGGTTCCAAATTAATGTTTCCAGTGACCTGTAGAAAAATGGTAAGTATTTTTATCTTTTAAAAAATAAAAATGTTTTCAATAATTTTTCCCATATTGAATTTAAAGTTCTTGGAGCTAGCATGCATCAATTCTAATTGTGCTCCTAAAATTATTGCAAAGAATTTAAGTAAGGTCTTATGAACTGTTAATATGAACATTCATCATTGAGAGGGCAAGGGCAGAGTCTCATAGCACAGAAAACAGTTATGTTTTTAAATAAGTACTTTTAAAATAGGAATTAACTGAAAAACAATTCCAGCGAAATATTTGTAAATTATTAAACTAACATGAATCTAAATCGCCAGCTGGCCCATTCTCCAAATAAGTATGCACAGACAGCTACATTAAGGAAATGGTTGGCCATGAGTAATACTATGTGAGAGAATTAAGAGGTTTCATCTAAACTAGATATCATCTTTCTTTGTTGTTTATCTCCTTATATTTCAGTGGAATAGTACAATAATTATGCAACTAACTTCAGTTAATATACTAATACTCAAATGGTCCTAATTAACACATTGGTGAGACTTAGAATATAATGACAGATATGGCTAAGAATTTTATAGCTATGAGCTTAAATTAGAATCTTCTCTAAATATTCTAAGTTATAAAGCAATATAATAAAACATAAAAATAGAGTCAGAAATGTCTATGTGAAAATTATGAAAATTTTTCACATTTAGGCTAACCATCATCATAAATATATATTTTAAAAAGCAAAATAAGCCCTGGTTAGTGTGGCTCTGTGGATTGGTGCTGGCCTGCGAACCCAAAGGTCACTTGTTCAATTCCCAGCCAGGGCACATAACCAGCCTGCAAGCCAGGTCTCCAGCCAGGTCCCTAGCTGGAGGCAGGTGAAGAGCAACCATACATTGGAGCTTCTCTCTCTTTCTCCCTCCCCTCCCTGCCCTTCTCTCTGAAAATAGTTAATTAAAAAACTTTAAAAAATCATAAATACAATTTAGTGATCATGTGGAATAATGAAGTCTGTTCAATTAACTTCAAAGACAATTCTGAGAAAACATGAAAAGCAAAATGTTTTATAAAGCTACCTACCCTCCAAAAATTACAATAAAAAATGTATACATATAATCACATGTTCACACAATAATTAAAAACAAGTGTCCCATAATATCTAACTACAAAGGTGTGAATGTAGGTACTAAATAATCTATTTTGTTTATTAAAGGCAAAATAAATATCAACTTCTAAAAGAACTAAAATATTATTGGACTTATAGAAGATAGATTATTTTCAAAATATCTCTCTGGTACCATGTTCACTGAGTTCCCATTGTCCATAATATCCTTTTAAAAGATTTATGAGCACCATCAAGAGCCTAGAACCCTAAATATGCTGCTTTTTATTTCTAAAAGTTTCTTTTGTTTTACATTGATTATCACTGGACTTCTACCTTGCAGGAAATACCCAAAGGATTCTTCTACCTGAAACAAAGAACAAAAGGTCACAAAACTATGAATAAGAAAGATCACCAGCAAACTTATACATAAAGAGGGGTAATTTGTGACAACAAAAACATAATAGTAGATGGGATAAAGGACAGAATTTGCAAAGGAGGATGGAGATCAAATGCATTAAAAAGAAAAAGGATTGCTGTATATATGGAGCTTCCTTCTTCATTAAACATAAACACACAACTGAGACACATAGCTTAAAAAAAAAAAGAAACAAAAGAGAAGAGAGGTATGGAATATCACCAAACAAAAACAAAAGAAACAAACTCAAAGGAAAAGAACCCATGGAAACATAGAAGATAAAATGGTTATAGAAAATCCTAATCCTAATACATCAATAACTACTGTAAATGTAACTGAACCGAATTCACCAATAAAAAGGCACAGAGTAGAAGATTGGATTAAAAAACAAAACCCAACCATGTGCCACCTTCAGGAGACACATCTAAGCTGCAAAGACAAAGGAAGACTGTAAATAAAAAAGAGAAAAAAAAGATTTTCCAAGCAAATAGTATTCACAGGAAAACAAGTTTTACCATACTTATATCTGACCAAACAGATCTAAAGATAGCAAAGGTAACTAGACAAAAATGGACATTTTGTAACGAAAGGGAAAACTATATTAAGAAGACACAATACTTAATATGTGTGCTCTCAGTCAAGGTGCACTAAAATATATAAAGCCTCTCCTATAGGACTAAAAGGAGAAACTGACAAAATCACAATGATAGTTAGGGACCTAAATACTCCATCAACAACTCTAGGCAGATCTCTATACAGAAAATAAATAAAGAAATATCAACTTTAAATGATATGTTACATCTAATGGACATAATTGACATTTGCAGAGCCTTTCATTTCAAAACATCAAGATTATACATCGCTCTCCAGTGCACATGACATGTTCTCAAGGATAGACTAAATGCTGAGTCACAAAACCAGCTTCACCAAATTTTAAAAGATTGAAACTATACCAAGCATATTCTCTGACCACAATGTTTTGAAAATAGAAAACCACCACAATAAGGAAGTAAACCCATAAATGTGTGGAGATTCAGTTGCAAAACACCAAACAAAAGACTGGCAAATGAAGTATAATACATTTAAAAATGATACAGCATATACAAGTTGATCATATAATATACCACATTAACAAAACAAAGGCTAAAATTGTATGAGTTTATCAATGGATGCAGAAAAAGCACTTGCTAAGATACAACAGCCATTTATGATTAAAACACTCAATAAAATGGATATAGAAGAAAAGTACCTCAACATAATAAAGGGTATAAATGACAAACCCCCAGCTAATATCATACGTGGTGGTAAACAATTGAAAGGTTTTCTTCTAAAATTGGGAACAAGAGGAGGATATCTATTCCCACCACTCTCATTCAACATAGTTCTGGGAGTTCTAATCATAGCAATCAGGGAGAAGAAAGGAATAAATGCATCCAAATTTCTTTCTTCTTTGATCCAGTCATTTTATAGTCATATGTGGTTGAATCCAGCCAGAAGTAAAAGTGTCATTTTTGTGTCACATTTTGCAGATGATGTGACTATGCATAAAAAACCCTAAAGACTCCACTTGAAAAAAACTATTAGAAACAATAAACAAATTCATTAAAATTGTAGGATACATAAATCTATGTAAAAAAATTTCACTGCATTTCTATAATTCCTTTATACTAACAATAAAATTTCAAAAAAATGACAAAAAATAATTTATCTTGCAATGCCAACAAAAATAATGAAATACCTATGAATTAACTTAACCTAGGACAGGAAAGGCTCATATACAAAACTTTCATATATGAAAACTACAAAGCATTATAAAAAGAGATTGTAAAAAAGACAAAATGAAATAGAAAGATATTCTATGTTCATGAATTAGAAGACTCAATGAGTTAAAATGCCATATTACTCAAAGCAATATCCAGATTTAATGCAAATACTCATCAAAATCCCAATGCTATTTTCATTTTTTTAAAGATTTTATTTATTTTTAGAGAGAAGGGAAGGGAGAGAGGTGGAGAAGGAGAGAGACATCAATGTATGGTTGCCTTTCACCTGCCTCTAGCTACGGACCAGGCTGGAGACCTGGCTTACAACCTGTTTATGTGCTCCGGATGGGAATCGAACCAGTGGCCTATGGGTTCGCAGGCCAGCGCCTCATCCACTAAGCCACTAGCAAGGGCTCCTTTGCCATTTTCAAAAGAAATAGAATAAAAATGATAACATTTGCATGTAACCACAAAAAGATCTCTAACAGTCAAAGCAATCCTGGGAAAAGGAATGAAGCCGGAGGTATCACTCTATCTGACTTTAAATTATACATACTACACATATGGTATTGACAGAAAAATATGCAGATCACTGGAACAGGATTTAGGACCCAGAAATAAAGCCACATGCATATGGGCAAATAGTTTTTGATAAAAGAGTAAAAAAAAAAAAAAACACACACACACACACAATGGAAAAAAGAAATCCTCTTCAATAAATGATACAGGGAAAACTGGAAAGCCACATGCAAAAAATGAAGCTAGATTGTAGTTTATTATCATGTACAAACAATAATTCAAAATGAATTGAAGACCTAAATTGAAGTTTTAGAAAATAAATTACATAGAAGTAAAAATAAGTACTAAACTTACAGACTATGTCACAGAGAAGATTTTATGGCTTTGACCTCAATGGCAAAGGAAGTAAATGCAGTAATTAATTAATGAAACTGTATCAAACAAAAAAGCTAAGCTGTCACACAGTGAAAAAAAAAAATGACAACAAAACAAAAAGGCAACAAATGAAATGGGAGATGATAGTTGCAAACAACAACTCTGACAAGTGGTTAATATCAAAAACATATAAAGAACTCATACAACTCAACACACACACATACACACACATAAATCCAATTAAAATATGGGCACAGCCCTGGCTGGTGGCACAGTGGATAAGGTGCCAGCCTGAGAACCCAAAGGTCACTGATTCAATTCCCCAGCCAGGGCAGATAACCAGGTTGCAAGTCAGGTCTGTAGCTGAAGGCAGGTAAAAGGCAACCACACATTGATGTCTCTCCCTCCCTCTCTGCCTCTCTCCCTTCCCTTCTCTCTGAAAAATAATAAATAAAATATTTGAAAATAATATGGGCACAGAACCTACATAGACACTTCTCCCATGAAGATACACAAATGGCTAACATACGTATGAAAAGATGCTCAGCTTCATTAACTATTAGGGAAATGCAGATCAAAGCTACAGTGAGATACCACCATATACCTGTTAGAATGGCTATTATCAACCAGATCAGTAATATCAAATTTGGAGAGGTTGCAGAGAAAAAGGAACCCTCATTTATTGCCGGTAGGAATGTAAATTGGTACAGCCATTATGGTAAACAGTATGACATTTTCTAAAAAAAACTTAAGAATTGAGTTACCATATGACCCAGCATCCTTTTTCTGGTATCTATCTGAAAAACTCAAAAACATTTATTTGCAAAGATATATACACCCCTAGGTTCATTGCAGCATTATTCACCATGGTCAAGACATGGAGTCAACCACAAATGTACTTCAATAGAGGATTGGATAAAGAAGGTGCAGTCCACGTATACAATGGAATATTGCTCTGCCATAATAAAAGATGACATACTGCCATTTGCAACAACATGGGTGAACCTTGAGAAAATTATACTAAATGAAATATGTTAGTCAGCAAAAGCTAAGAGCCATATGATTTCATTCATATGTAGGATATAAAACTGAAACTCACAGACACAGGTTACAGCGTGGTGGTTACCAGAGCGAAGAGCAGGGAGGGTGACAAAGGGTGAAAGGGCCAAATGCATGGTGACAAATGATTTGACTTTGGTGGTGGGCATGTGTCATAGTAATACATACTTGAAACCTATATAATTTTATTAACCAATGGTTAATAAAAATTTTAAAACAGGTTACCCATGTGCAACATTAGAATGAAAACCAATAAAGTGGGCTAAAAATATAGAAACAAGTTAAGAAAACAAAGGATATACATACATTTACAAATGGGTATACACATACACAGATACATGTACATTGAGCATTACAACATATATAATATATAATTGCATTAAATATATTCTTATTTTGTATAAAATATAGATTAATGTAATATAACTCTTTTAGAAATCAGCATAATGACTTTTAAAATTAGGGAAATAAAGCCCAGAAAAGTGGAGTAACTGAGTTAAACTTTAGTGCTAATTGTGGCCACATTTGTTGGTCTCCAAACAGCAAGTTTTTTCCCCCAGACTCCATGATTTAATAGTGACTTTCCCCTCTATTTGCATGGTTTTTACCTTTCTATTCCCCTTCTGTTGCAATAAAAAACATACATGTATGTTTTTGAAAACATCCTCATGCATACGTATATGACCACATAACTTTCTAAGATTCAAAACTACCTAAGTATTAATAGAATTTTAGAGCAAGGAGTACATCATTAGAAGCATAAATAACATCTTTGATTTGTAATTGAAGAAAAAAGGCCAGAAGTATTTTTCACCCCAATCACACAGCTAGTGACAAAGCAGAAATTAGTGTCCTTGCCTCTCGACTTACTGTTTGAGTTCTTCCACTTGCGTTGCATTGAGACATCGATCTTAAAATCAGTCCAATTCTTGCTACTAGAAAAGCATAAATTGGACTGACTGAAACTTTGATACCTTTAAAATTGTTAAATTATGTAAGCTCAGCCTGGTGTTGGTTATCACAGAATGATTTACTGTACTTTCCCTTAAGTATTCCTTACCTTCTTTGTGCGCTGTAATATAGTGATTTTGTAGTATCCTAAAGGGTAAACAAGGAATCAGAGAATTACTCCAATATGGTGATAATATTATATTTTCATCTTTAACTAAGATATAGGCAATATATTACATAACTATCTTTTCTTTTAAATAGCTATGTAACTACTTAGCTCACACTAGTGAATCAAATGTAATTGATGGGAAGAATATGTAATTTAGAATATGGCTTACTAAAATTTGCCTAAGTTGAATATCCTTAATATATTTTAAGGATAGCCTTTGAGAATTTATCACAATAGCCTCTCAATATTCCTGCCAGTATGAAATGGTATAATGTATCCTTAAACAGTTTTTATTACTTAGGTATAGTGAAAATATATCAAAATAACACTCCCTATATGCAATTTTCTCACATCAGCAATTGATTCAGTAATTTATTGTTAAATCCTTTTGTATGGCAGGGATGATTTAGCCCCTGAAACAAAAATAGAATTGTCTTTTGTTTTTAACTTTGAAAATATGAGATAGTTAAAGATGGATGTGTTAACATTTTTATGAGCTTTATAGTGACAAGGAAGATAACAAAAATAGTTCTTTTGAGCTCTAAGAAACAAAACCACTTTTATTAACAACATTGTATAAAGACGCTGTAACCTTTGTAACATAAGAGGGATTACATTTTCTCACATATGAGCTATACATTCTCTTTAAAATATAGTATTAAAATAACCACTCCTTTGAACTTACAGGCTTATTTGCCTAAGCTTATTTTTTTCTAACGTATTTGTAATGCCAGTATTTGAGAGCATATAATTATCTTGTCATAGTTTGTTTTCTGTATACATTTTTTTAAAAATTCTACCTACACATCTTCAAAATTTAGAGACAAACACTGTTAGTGTCTGCTATTTGTGTCTTCCATTTAGCAACAAGAAAAGATAACAGAAAATTCATAGGTGCTAGAATGCCAAAAACAATAAAAATACTGAAACTCAGGAGGCAGTTGTTTTCTGCATCATGTTAAAAAGGTTGGATTACATTACTTTACATTGTCATAGGACTTGACAGTTTATAAAGTATATTCAAAGCATTGTCACATTTAATTCTTATAACTACTAAGTGGCATATTTAATATTACTGTTTTCTGTTTAATACATGAGAAAACTGAGATTACAGAAGTTAAAGAAATTGGTCAAGGTCCTTTTAGGTAGGATAGTATCTTTTGACTGAGATGCTCACAACCCACAGGAAAGAGAGTGAACCCACAGTTGTAATGATGATGAGGCTGATGGTAAGGATTATTAATGCATTGTTAAACTAGGAAAACCTTAAGAAATTGGAGGTCATAGCAAAGTTGATCAGCTATTAAAAAGACAGTGAAAAGGAAGGTTAAAATAGGAGGAGAAATTCAGAATTCAAGAATTCAGAGAATGAGGAATTTGGAGTAAAGGAAATTAAAAGGTTCTGCGTATAAATACTCACATGAAAGAGTTGCTTAAGAAGGAACATGGTCACTTTTAATGGAATATAAGTCAAAGCACCATGAAGCTAATATTTGAAATGAGTTTACAGAGATGGTGTTGAAATTATGGGGTAAATAATCAACATAATTCAATAAAAATTATGGAATAACTGCTATGAGGAAGGCCACAAATTTTAAAGAAATTAGTGAATTATATGACTTTACTTAATCATTTATTTAATAAATATTAGTGTATTTACCACCATACTGCAAATACTGAATAAACACTAGATATGTGATGTAAACAAAGCAGAGAAGGTCCCTGTCCCAATTGAATTTAAAAATCAAGCCCTGGCCAGTGTGGCTCAGTAGATTGAGTACTGAACTGCAAACCAAAGGGTTTCTGGTTGGAATCCCAGTCAGGGTGCATGCCTGAGTTGCAGGCTGGGTCCTCAGTTGGGTGTGTGCAAGAGGCAACCATACATTGATGTTTTTCTTCCTTTCTCTCTCTCTTCCCCTCTCTCTAAAACCAAATAAAATATTTTTTAATCAAGTAGGATAAACACATAAGAATAAGAAGCATGTAGGAAATTTTGTATGAGAATACATGATTTAGGCTACAATAACAAACATCTCTAACATTTTATCAGCTTAGCCTAATGAAATTATTTTCTTGTTCATACTATGTGTCCAAGAGGGTTTGGGAGTAGGGTTTTGCTCATCTTAATAGTGCAAGGATCTAGGATGACAGAGTCTGCATTTTGTGCTTTGCTTCCATGATCACCAAGACAGGGGAAAGTAACAAGGTGAATCAATCACTAGCTTTTAAAGCTTTCATTCAGAAATGACATAATATCTTCCACTCATTTCACTTATCAAAGGAAGTCACATGACCACAACTAACCTCAAACAGGGCCAGAAAGTACAAATTTATCATGTTCTGTGAAGGACAATGGGAACCTATGTGAATAGTTCTGATGATTACTATAGATCCTAAATCAGGATTCATGCATAAAAGAACAACACAAAGAAAAAGAGTACTAGTAGACAGAGTCTCATGTGATCTGCACCATTGCCACCTCCTGGTATTCTTACCTAGTATAAATTCCCTCTTCTTGAATATGAGTAGGGCCTGTGAATCGTTTCTAAGTGAAAAATTAAAAATGTGAAAACATTAATTTGTGTGGGCTACTCTAACAAAATATCACAAAGCAGGTGATGTGTAAAATTTTTAAGTTTTATGCAAAATTTTGCATATATACATTTTCTGGGTAGATGGTCCATAGCTCTTTTCTTAGTTTTAATCTACAAAATATCTAAAGATTCCCTCCATTTTTACAATAAACAATATCTTATTGTTTAGAGATAGAAGAGTTATATATAAGCCATGATTTGATCAATCTTAACCAAATGTCTTATTAATCAAATGATAGTAATACTAATTTTGAAGCAATATTACTTCAAAAATAATGCTATAAACATCAGTTATCACTTATGAAATATTTGTTAAAATACTAGTTATTTTATATAACATTAGTTATCACTTATGAAATATTCATTAAAGTACTAGTTATTTTATATATCTCCTTCTTGTTGAACTCAAATATGTCAAATTACTTGGCAAATTCAGTAAGTTGTAAGTACAATAGAAGGACCTGTCACTTTTGAGCATAAACTTTAGAACAAATGCAAAATTGACTATGTTATCTTTTACCTGCTTCTGTGACCATGAAGGGTATCAAGGAGAACTTTTGTGAACCCAGGCCAAGAATGCAGGAATGTGGAGAAGACACATTTGCAAACTCATAAAGATAGATGAGGTATAAACTAGAAATAAACTTAGTTATGTTAAATAAAGAAAACTTGGCATGTGTTTGATATTACCCAGTCCTGACTTTTCTACGTACCCCATGCCCAATAAGGTAGAGTCCTAAGGTCAGAGCCAAGGCATTCTGGCTCATTGAACTTTGAACTCTACCATATTACCTTCTGGATGACCTTTTTTAATGTGCACATTATTTCATTAACCCTTTAAGTTTTCTGAGAAACATTTTTACTGTCCTCTTGAGGGGATAGCACCTGCATGATGCTAGATTTCAGAGAAAAATGATCATCTATATGTCTTCCAAACTTCCCAGAAGAGCTACTTTGAAATTTGGTATATAACCTGAAACACAGGATTGGAAAGTCTATTTGAGATACTAAAAATATTTATGTCAACCTAACTGAGGGAAATTAAGAAAACAATTTGGGCCATAAGCTAACCCATAGAATCTGTACTGTTAAATTGATGTTGCCCTATTAAAAATAGAAAAATAAAACTTAGAAAAACTTCAGTACATAAAACTTTTTGATAGAATTTTATAAAAGTACTTATATGTAATTCTTTCTTTTTACTTATACTCTACCATATTGCTGAAAGGAATGGAGATAGTCAACAAGACCCTTTTCCTGAAATAAAATAGCTAAAAATTACTTTCATGAAGATCATGGTGATAATGATGATGATGATGGCAATGATAAAGATAGCAACTAACACTTACCAAGGGCTAATTCTGTGTCAGGTAATCTGCTAAGTGATTTTTTTATATAACAATCTTATATAGTAGGTGAGATCACAGTCTTTCCATAATATATAGAGAAAACCAG
The DNA here is from genome assembly GCA_004026585.1 of Noctilio leporinus. Lineage (NCBI taxonomy): Eukaryota > Metazoa > Chordata > Mammalia > Chiroptera > Noctilionidae > Noctilio > Noctilio leporinus. The sequence continues at coordinate 248,694 of PVIW01001753.1, read as the reverse complement.
TATAACTAAAGAGAGTGTGCTGAAATTAGGCAGGTGAACTGACTTCAGAGCTTCCATTTTTAATTATGCTAGTATACTTGCCTTATGCAGAAGACAAAATGTGTTTCTTTTCGGGTAAAGATTTCCTATCATGCTAGATCATAGACTGAGATTCTTCATGAGAAACTGATTTATAGTATGATGAAAACAAGCAAACTTGCAGTTAAGAATGGGCAGAGTTGGATGATGTTCCTGTTAAGAAAGGATGCAAAATCTAGGGTCAAAAAAATCTTCACACAAAAAAAGTCAACATTTTTCACTTGGAGCAAAGTTTGTAGTTTTTAGTTTCTACACTATTATTATATTTTAGTTCTAAACTGAGAATACTATAATAGGAGTCTCCAAAGTATTTATATAACATAATATAGAATATAATTTTCCCCAAAATAAATTATTTTGGCAACTATGGTACCTGGAATAAGCCTTATCTAAATAGGAGTGAATGGATCAAGAAATTGCTTTGAGTTAGGGAATAGGAAGAAAAAAAGGACTGGAGAGAGAAAAGAAACACTTCTGTGAAATTCTGCATATGATTTATTTCCTTTGTCAGTTTTAGTTTTATAAGTGTGCATTTAAGGTCAATCAAGCCTTTGTTAATTATGCAGAGAAATAACTAGTACAATTTAAACACAATAGTAATTTAAATGTTTATTTTATTATACATAAGGTTTCATGTGCAAAATGCATTACCTTGGAAAAGTAAATAACATCAACTGGAATTGTACTTGTTCATAGCTTTTCTTTCCTTTAGATAATATTAATGAAAACAGAATATTGTGTAAGATTAAGTTAATGTATGCTTTTTTCTTTCTTTCTTTCTTTTTTTTTTTTTCTCTTTTTTCCTTTCTCCGGTCTTTTAGGGCATGTGCATAGCTTCCAAAAAGAAATATTAATTTTTTGAAAAGGTCCACACAAATGGGTTTGAGAGCTTTAATTTATGTAAATCGGGGAAATACAGTTATGGAATTTGACATTGGCACAGAGAGCCCCTAGCTGTGGGCTCTGATGCCTTTTATATATTTCTAGTTGCCATGGCTTCCTGCCTATCATGTTCATGACAAGCATTCAAAGCAGAAATGCTGTAGGAGGATTGCTTATCTGAGAACACACATACTACTTGAGGCCTTTATTTCTGGCTCACTGCTACTATTCACCTGAACATGAAGAGTGAATGATCAAACAAGGAATTCTTACATTGTTTTGTCAGTGTCAGAGCCCTTATTTTATACAGCTTGGTTTCTTACGTCCCTTATGCGTTATCGAGTTAGTGCCTCCTAGTGGTCAGCTAGGGTCATAACATGTTGTGTTACTAAAGAGGAGACCAGACCTCAAACTTTACTACTTATGGTGCAAAAGTGGCAAGCAAGCAGTAGGAAGTCACCTGAAGTTTTGAATTTTCATGTTTTCCTGGGATAGCGCTATGCAGTATGATACTCTATCATGTGTTGGGCAGTGGCAGTGAGGTGATTTTGCCCTGTAGGCTAAATTGTTCTCAATTCGTCTAAACCGGCTTGGGCTAAACTACGATGTTCAGTAGTGTAGGTGTATTAAATTCATTTTTTATTTATGATAGTTTCAACTTTCAATGGATTTATTGGAACACCAGCCCGTCATAAGTCGAGAAGCACCTGTACACTAGATGAGCCTCCTAATGTAGTTTGGATCCCTATAGCAAATCTAGGACCCACAATATTTGACTAACAATAGTTTATTGAGTGCATGAGTCACTTTCCTGAGGCAATTAAAATGTCTACATTTGTCTTAGAAAAATATGCTGTCCAATATAGTAGCTGCAGCTTCATGTGGGTTTTAAAATTGAAATAAAAATTATGTTAAAATTAAATTAAAGCTAGAATAACCAGAAAGTTCTATTGTGCAGTGCTTGTTTCTCAGGCAAAGACAAAATCTTTAGCTATGTATTAGTGAAAAAACTTACAAAGATTTTAAGTTAAACATTTCATATTATCCACATTATCTCTAATTTATATTAATAATACAGTACTCTGTTTTAAAATGTTTTCTCATTGCTTTAAAACATATTTTTAGTTTGCAAACTCCATGTTCTTCTTTAAAATCTGGTCACCTAACTATGAGTAGATTTTTTTCTCAACCTTTCTCCAGGGGGCATTCAGTCACTTGAACTAGAAAAAGCAAACAAGCAAAGCTATTTTTTATTATTGCAAGCTCTTATTATTACCCAGTACAACTAAAGCAATGTTTGTTCTCATTCACCTGCCTCTAAGGGCACTTCTACTATATATATATCAATCAGTAATTTTAACATTATATATATTTATATTCTTTACCATCATATATTTCTTTGAAATTGTAAGTAGACATATATTATGATACTTTTATACATATCATATATTACATGCATTTCTTTTTAGATCAGAATAGTAGTTTGACTCTCATAAAAAGTTTGCCTCTATATTTAAAAATGCAAATTATATTTTCTAATACCCTGTATAATTAAAGTTATAGTTAATTCTTTATCAATATTTTATGTTTATATACAATGAAAGAATATACAAAGGTCTGTCCAGAAAGTATCAAGTCAATGTCAATATAATTAGAACAGTTTAGTCCAATACTTACATGTCAGACCTAGTATATATAAAGGCATTTTAATTGTTTCATGAACAAGAAAGGAACAATAGCAAGAATGTAGTAAATCTGTAGTTAGTACAATTTACATAATTTAGAGCTTTAAAGATAGAAGTGCATTAGGTCTTTCTGCTTATAGCAAGCAATTTTCCAATATGTGAAAAACATTGTCCTTATTTTAAAGACTGGACTAAAAATAGTACAGTTTAGAAATTATTTCCCAATCATGATAATAGTATTGGTGCATTTTGATAAATTTACTTTCATGTTGTTACATGTTAATTTCTAATATGAATCAGAACTTCACCAGTAAAATAATTTTAAACAGACATTTTCATACACACACACACACACACACACATGCCAAAATTATCCTTTACCTCCTGCCACTGGGAAGGTCAGCAGCACAGGACTTTCAGTATTCAGATTTCTTTGGAATTACATCCACTGAAGATCCATCTTGCCCAAGGTCAGCTCCCTTTCCAGAAAGCCCACAGTCAATGACTGAATGACTTCAATATATAATGGAATGTTCTCTTCTCCCTGAAAGGCCATTTCAGGTTCAAAGCTTCCTATAGAGCAATGCCTCTGGAGCATGCATCTTAGTCCAGCTTCTCTTTCTGGACAACCCTGATTTCTTCCATTTTCTTTCAGAGTGTTCTCACAAACACTTTCTAGAAAACACTCTCTAACCTACTGATCCTTATCTCAGAGTCTATTGTCTGAGGTACCTAACCTAGGACAATGAATACCTCTATCCACATTTCCTTAAAGTTGGAAATTTTATGGGCACTATCTCTAGTGAAGTTGACTGTATTATTTAACTTCCCCAAACCTCAGTTTCCTCATACTTAACACAGGGCCCTGAATCCTACCTCTGAAAGTAATTCGGGGAATTAGCTACAAAGATGCATGTGAAACAGGTAACCCAATTTCTGACAGCTACAAAGCACTTTGGTAAATACTAATTGCTAAATAAAATTTGGGAAAGTTCTGACTCATCCTCCTACATATAGAAATATTTATGACTGGAATGTACTATTTTTGCATAAACTAAATATTTACCCAAGTAAATTGATGATTACTAGGGCAATTCTCTGTTTTAGGTAGGTATTCAAATCTTACTGTAGAAAAATTAGGATCTCTATATATCCATTGTTGTGAATCTACTTCAAGAGCCATAGTACTGCCTCATGAAGTCTAAAATAGCTGACATTTCCATCAATTAATTGTCAAAGAAAGAATCCTCAAGAAAAAAAATTGCTTAACGCTCTGTAATTGACATTTCTCAGTGGAAACCCTTATTTTGTTTATATTATAGCACAGATAACATTATTAGCAGAATAACCAAGCCAAATGAATCATGACTGAAAATCTGATTACCAGGAGGCACCATGCTGATATCATAGACCTCATACTTTCTTCTTTTATTCATCTTGTTGCAATGTCAGATTTCTTTGGCTATTTAGTAGGTATTCTTTGGTCCCTGCTTCTGTTTTTATATAGCTATGGCTTTGATACTATAATACATTTGTTGTGAATGATGAGCTTTAAATTAATTTACTCCTTCAAAGGAAAGTCTACAAACAAGGACAAGTGTTTCTAATAAATTTATTTACAGCTAACTAATGTGTAATTTGTTTCTTGTCAAAACATTGGGTATTATGTTCTTGTTTCATATAAAATATAATTAGCCAAATACTTTCATTAGAATGTGTAAGCAGAGGAAGTAATACTAATTTGGGACTCTGTAATCTATGTTTATTCTCTCTTTGATTTTAAAAGAATTAAAGAAGCCCTATCTTCTATTCAAATGAATTCAAATAAAATAAGTTAGCACATTCTCTTCCTGTCTCACTGTAACATTTATGATTTTATAAAAAAGCAATGCAAACAAAAATCTGTAAAATAACTCACTTGGAATCTACTAATGAATCACAATAAATATTCTATTCTGGTATATATGTACTGTACAGATACAGTTAAGCCAAAACTCAACTGTTTTTTACTTTTTTCCCTAAAACAAAATAGTCTACTATGTTGTATAGTGGAAAATAAAGTTAAACCTACTTTAAAATCTTAAGGTGAAGATCTGATATGTTTCATACTTAATTTTACCTATAGCCTTTGATACTTAATTATTTTCCCTTATATACTTTTAGTGCTCTTTTATTTGCAGACTCCCTTTACTAAGCAACCACAAATATTAACTGACATTATAAAAAATAAAATTCCAATTTGCATGACAAGCACCAAAATATGATCAAAGTTTGGATTGCCATAATCAATAAGCAATTAATAAGCATTTGCAGAGATCTTTGTACTGTCCTACCACTTGATAATCTATTTAGACATAAAACCTACCAAGACAGTATTCCTGGGTAATAAAGAAGATATTTTAAGTATAGACACTTTGAAAAAATGTACAGTCAAAGCACTGTTTTAACATAGAGTAGACAAAATATTTGATTCTGTGAAAAGGGGAAGTTTGCAATAATTTAAGACTAGTTCTATTCCAACTATACAGTTTCCATTCTTTATTAGCTGAAACAAAACAATTTCTATGTTTTCTAGTACATGATAGGTCCCCTTATCTCTTCCTTTCAGTTCCTTCAATTTCCATTTTCTTCTTTCTATAATTTTTCCTCCATTTTATTAAATGATAAGGGTTGTCTGCTAAGCACTTAGTTCAGCCCTAAACATAGTCAGCTGTGTGTGTGCACATGTGTATGTGTGTGTGTGTGTGTGTGTGTGTGTGTGAGAGAGAGAGAGAGAGAGAGAGAGAGAGAGAGAGAGAGAGAGAGGTCTCATTTTTCTCATATCTTCTTACCTGTAGAGGGCAAATTTGCATTATCTTTTCAACCTCATGCTCAAGTGGGATGAGCAGAAGTGCAATATGGCAGTGATAGATTTGCTTTACCTGGACCACATAGAGCTTCAACTACTTTTTGGATGGGACCCTGACTAACTTAGCATGATCTCAATAGAAATAAAACAGAATTGGAAACCAATTTGTTGTGGAACTAAACATATCACTAAACATTTCAGACTTTCATTACTTTCTCTATAAAATAATGCTATTAATACTTACCATATATACTATTAAAAATCAAATAATACACTGCATGCAAATGTGGGTGATAAGGTTATATAATAGAAACCCCCACCTAAAAGTCAGTAACACTGTATTTGAAACTTGCTAGTTTCAAACTGCTTGATAGTATATGACATTGAGCAAGTCATTGTAAGTTTTGATTCATGTCTCTGAAGATGAAAATAAGACATCTAACACAAAGAATGGTCAGGATGATTAAACAAGGTAATATTAGTAAATTGTTTAATGTCATGCCTGGTGCACTATGACAACTCAATGTTTGTTCTTATTAGTTATAATAAAAGTAAAGCACAAAAATTAGCTATAAACATTTTTATTTTATAACTAGGTATGTTTTTAATAGTACAAAAAAGTGGGAAAGAAGAAGGAAGATATAAGCATAGTTCCATCATTCACTTATTAGGATTTAGCACTGTTTTTCTCCTGAACTTACTGAATCAAATAAATAAGTTCCTATTTACATGGAAGTTTCATTTTGGTCATTGTTTTGAAACTTTCAAAGAACAAGAATAAATGTTTCAATAAGAAGTGTGAGACAACTTTGCATGTGGATTTGTGTGAGCATAATGTGATACCATCAGAAAGTGTTGTGAAGGCAATAGCAAAGAAGGGGAGGTGTGAAGAGGGGCCCCAGGAATGACATGCAGAATTTTAAAATTTATATGAGTGCTACTATCCAAAGCGATCTACAGATTCAATGCAATCCCAATTAAAATACCAATGACAGACTTCACAGAAAAAAATACTTCAAAAATTTATATGGAGTCAAAAACGCCCACAAATAGCCACAGCAATCTTGAGAAAAAAGAACAAGGTAGGAGGAATCACAATACCAGATTTCAAACAATACTACAAGGCTACTGTCATCAAAACTATCTGGTACTGGCATAAGAATAGACATATAGATCAATGGAACAGAATAGAGAGCCCAAAAATTAACCCAGGACTCTATGGTCAACTAACATTTGACAAAGGGGGAAGGAACATCAAATGGAGTAAAAACAGTCTCTTCAACAAATGGTGTTGAGAGAACTGGACAGCAACATGCAAAAAGATAAAACTAGACCACCAACTTACACCATATACCAGAATAAACTCAAGATGGATAAAGGACTTAAACATAAGCAGTGTCACTATAAAGGTCCTGGAGAAAAATATAGGCAGTAAACTTTTGGATATCCTATGCAGAAATACGTTTACTGATACTACACCAAGGGCAAAGGAAACCAAAGAACAAATCAACAAATGGGACTATCTCAAATTGAAAACTTTCTGTTCAGCTAAAGAAAATATCAGCAAAATTTAAAGGGAACCAATTGTATGGAAAAACATAATTGCCAATGATACCTTAGACAAGGGTTTGATCTCCAAAATATATGAAGAACTAATGCGACTCAACACCAGGGAGATAGACAGCCCAATTAAAAAATGGGCAAAGGACCTGAACAGACAACTCACTGAGGAAGATATACAAAAGGCCCAGAGGCATATGAAAGAATGCTCAACATCACTAGTCATCAGAGAGATGCAAATGAAAACCACAATAAGATATCACTTCACACCTGTCAGAATGGCCATCATCAACAAATCAACAAACAAGTATTGACGAGGATGTGGGGCAAAGGGAACCCTCATTCACTGTTGGTAGGAATGCAGGCTGGTGCAGCCACTATGGAAAACAGTATGGGGTTTCCTCAAAAAACTAAAAATGGAACTGCCTTTTGATCCAGCAATTCCACTACTAGGACTATACCCAAAGAATCCTGAAACACCAATTCATAAGAACCTATGTACACCTATGTTCATAGCAGCACTATTTACAATAGCCAAGTGCTGGAAACAGCCTAAGTGCCCATCAGTGGATGATTGGATCAGAAAACTTTGGTACATTTACATAATGGAATACTGTACAGTAGAAAGAAAGAAGGAACTCCTACCCTTTGCAACCACATGGATGGAACTAGAAAGTATTATGCTTAGTGAAATAAGCCAGTCAGTGAAAGACAAATACCATATGATCTCACCCATTACAGGATAATAATGAACAAAACTAACAACAAGCAAAACAGAACCAAATATATGAATACAGTGAACAGGCCTTCAGTGGTCAGGAAGAAGGGGGTTGGGGGGAGGGGGGAGGAAGAGGCAAGGAAGGGGAACAGTTTAGACAAGAACCTAGTATAAAGGAACCATGGACATGGACAACAAGTGGGATTGACTTTGTGGGGGAATGGGTGGGTGGGGAGGGGGACCAAGGGGAGCAAAAAGGGGATAGATATAATAAAACAATAAAATTATATTTTAAAAAATAAAATAATAAAATAATAAAATAAAATTTATATGAGTGCAAAATATATTTTTCTGTTTTAATATGTTTGAAATACTTTTTAGTTAGAATAATTTTGTAAACTTGATTATTCCAGAAAATAATTAAATATTCAAACTATAGGCAGGATTCAAGTTGACATAATAATATGACACTCCCCACCATGGGCTCTGAAAAAATGCATACCAAGTGAAAGGAAAATAGTTAATGCTGCTAGATATAGGAATATACTGATCTTTTTAGACTGGGGAAAAGGTTAGGAACAAGGACTGAGAGGGACAGAAAGCAAGAGTGACAAAGAAGGAGGAGTTAGAATTATGTTTAAAGGTGGGTTGTGGGCAGCTAAGAAGGCATTATCCAAAAGACAGGACACTAAGTAGCTAGGCTGACTCTGGCTTTGAGCAAATGTTTGGTAAAATAGAAATTTCTGAAAAATTAAAAAAATTTCGTTATATAAGCAAATGGAGAGAAGATAAATTTTCCTCATTTGTGTAAGGCCCTACTTCAGTTTTACATAGAATAAAGGAAATTCAATCAATGGCAATGGTATAGATTGATTTGTATCATTCAGTGCACAAAGAATGCTGATGGAACTCATGTGGACTGACCAGCCTCCAACTAACTACTCAAGAGCCAAAGAGCTTACTACTTAAACCTGGGGTTCTTTCTACTGCTGTAATTTATTTTATAATGAAAGAAGAAAAATAAGAGTATTAACAAACAGAAAAGGTTGTGCCTCCCTTCCTATCTTCCTCTCTCTTTCACACACACTACATTCAGCAATTACAATAGGTTAGAAGGACTAATTAATGTTTTGCATCTGAGCTAATGCCTTATATAAACATTAGTAACAATTGGAATAGGAAATTTTCATCTTATTTTGGTTGGCTTCAATTTGCTGAAAGAATGGTTTTGGTTGATGGCACATCAACCCAGTTTTGGAGTAAAAGTAATGCTTCTCTCTACTTTTTAAGATACATGACTGCAGACTTTGGCAAAAAGTGAGCCAAGTTCCAATAAGCAACTGGCACAATTTTGATCAGTAAAACTGAGGCACCTCAAATAGAAGGTTTCATTTCCTATCTCTTCAAGGCCAAAGGGATCACTGTTGTTGAACATATTCATAAAGAAAAGAGTCTTGACAGTGGACCTTACATAATAATTTCAGTCCTTAATTTTATTAACAAGATATTTCCCAGGTTTCTATATATTGCTCTTTTGGACCAAGTCCCAAGGGTTAAGTCTGTCTTGATCATCTTGTAATAAGCCCTGAGTTTCAGAAAGAAGCTGAGGGTCAAAAGCAAGCCTCAAGTCTGAGCCTGTTTAAACCCAAAACAAATGAGAGAACAGCTTTCCCTACTCTTCCATATGCAGAGTGTACTCACTCAGACTATCAGACAGTAATAAAGAATCCCTTGGAGAGGATTATTGAAGTCATAGCCAAAAGTCTCTGGATGGAGGCACCAGAGCTGTAAGTAGTGAGAGCTGTGATTTTGCAGATGTACTGATGCCAGAGGAAGAAAGAGGAAAGATGAATAAAAAGATATACTCTAGGCATCATGTTCTCTTTTCTGAAATGAAAAGCAAGATGAGCAGCATGAGCTATTCAGAAGACACTTTATTAAACGATCTAGCATACCTACAGGCCTTTGATCAATAATTTAAGAAATAATACTAAGTAACTATTAATTTATGGTCCTCTATCCACTTCTCAGGGATTACATATACACCTGTGATTGTGGCAGTGCAAAGGGCTAGAAGATCAGAACCCATGTCAACTAAAGAATACCTAACAAAGATAGAAGGATGTCTTAATCCTCAAATTAAGAAAACTTTGAATTGTCTGGTAGAGAGTCAGAGTTATATTTATGAAATAGATGATAACAGGCACCCTATTCCAGAGAAGAATGGAAGGGAATAGGCTTTCATTTGTACAGTATGGTTTTAAGTTTTGAGAAAGTGCTTTGGGATACCTGATGGTAGGTGCTATCTTCTAATAGTTGAGAAATGAAATGTTTGGAAGCACTGGAAATGCAAATACTGTACTTTAAAGTACTTTTGAGAAACATAATAAATGACTACTTAAGGCAATTATGAATCTTAGGAAGAGAAGATTGAAACTTTTATTGGAAATCAACTGTTTTCTCAGTGAAGATATGATAAAGAACATATCTTTATCAAGGGAGAAGTGGCACATTCAAAAAGATGCTGATTTTTACCTATTGACCTTATCCTATCAATCCTAGAGTGTTAGGATAATGTCTATGAAGAAGAATAAAGAGAATGGATGATGATGGACAGTGCAATAGAAAATAGTGTGGTCAGTGAAAGTTTCATTGAAGAAATGGCATTTAAACAGACATCTGAATACAGTGATGGATTGAAACATTCAGATTTTGGGTGGAAGAGCAAACTGGATCCAGATAACAGCAAATGCAATATAAGAAGATGCCTGCAGCGAAGTCAGGGTGGCTTTATAAAAGATTGTACCTGTATAGCCAACTTTATTAATGTAGTTAAAATATAACTGCTTCACACTAGATCAGCAGGGAACTAGCCAGGAGTTGCAGTGAATACAGAAAGCATGTCTCTGGCCTTTAGCAGTGATCCATGATCAATAGGAAAGTTTGTATATAACCATTCAGAATTCAGAAAGTCCATTTGAATAATGCTTCTGTAGTAAATGTTGTGAATGGCAACAAGACTTTCATACTACACAAAGAGGCAGATTTGGAAGGTGATGATTAGTTGCTTTCTGGGGAAATAAATTGGCGACCATTGCTACTTGGAGCCTGTCAAAATTGAAAGTGTATTACCCTGCTCTTATACATGAGTATATAATTCTGAAGTAGGTTTCTACGAGAAGGTGATAGACTTGACTGCACAGCATGGCCACTTCAGCTAGAAATGAAAGAACAGTAAATCCATGAGTCACATAGAAGAGCACATACCATTACTATTTAGACTATAACAAGAAACAGTTATAAGAAGAGGTGAAGGTTTTATATGAGTGCAAATTTTAATCAATTTAGGCAGTTACAATTTCGCAGAAACAGTGATATCTTAAGGATTAGTTGAATTACATACTCTTATTTTACTTTATCTTGGTTAACTAATGATACAATCTTTTAGTTCTAACTCTAACTGCCACTTTTTCAGATGCTGTTTTTGTACTTCTAATGTAAATTATTTATCCCTCATTATTCTATTTTATTGGATCTTATTTTTCATAAAACTTGTCACAAAGTACAATTCTGTATCTACATACACATTTTTAAAATTTTCTATCTCCACTACTAACTGGACTGTAAATTCCAAAGATTAAATATTAATTTTTTTATCAAAATAGCCCTCAATAAATGTTGGTTGAATAAATTGAATAAGCACTAATTTAGATAAGAAGTCAAGATATGCAATCACAGGTCCAGGCATTGGGGAAGACTGAGCCCGCTGCCCCAAACTTGGGAGGCAGATGATGGTCAAGAGGAAAAAGGTTTATTCACGTGCTGCACAGCCTGGGTGAATGGCAGACTCCCATCTCAAAGAACATCTCCTCTTCCCATGGTTGGCCATGGAAAAAGTCCAGCCACCCTCAGCAAGGCCAAGACAAGAGCCAGTGTCCAGAGCTCCTGCTCTATTGTAAAGGACAGCCAGTCCTTTGGAGCCCACAGGAGGCTGCTAAGTGGTCTTTCTCCCCATCCAGGAAGCTTAGCTGCTCCCATTTCAGGCTCCCTCCTGTAATGTGAAGCTGGTGTAGCTATGGGCCATGCAGCTGCTGGAGCCACATGGTCATGTGCTACTGGGAGAGAGGGCACATGATAATGGATGGGCAAGTGCATCACACAGTGGCAGGAGAAAGAGTCTCTTTGTTTCCCTGGAGTTATATTAGTTTGGGTTTGAGATAGACCAAGTGCTTTCTCAAACTGATCAATCAACTTCCCAAACTTCTGTGCTCTTAGGGTAAGTCCACTACCTAGCCAATCACTGCTTTCTCCAGGTTAGGCTAATAGGCCTCCTTGGTCCAGAACCTGTCCCTACACCATTTTGATGGTTATGGCATATGTGCCTGCCTTCTCCTAGTCCTACCCTGAATCCAGTACAAGAAGGGGGGGGGGGCTTTTTCTCTATCCAGTAATCTTGCTAGCTTTTTGCATGCTCAGTGTAAGAACCACCTCCTTCTACCACTCTGACTGATGGAGGGGAGACTTCCTGGAGCTCCAGCTGACTGTTTTATGGAAACACTTTCACTTATATTCCTTTCCTTATGCTACTTTTATTTTGGATTTAGAGTTTAGCCAACCAAAGCCCAAACTTTAATTAAAATGTAATTAGAATGTCAAATCAAGTACATTTACTTGTTTGGGTTCTTTTTAAGGCCTTGAGAGCAGCAGGTGATGATAAATGCTTTGCAGCTGTTTCCCAAGAATAAACATTAAAGCAACGGTCATCTATATTTAATTAAATTTATTCTTAAGAGGGTATGTTACTTGCTTTGAGGTAAAATAAAACAGGACCAACACCACTTTTAAAGAAAAGGAAAAATGTCGTTTTTATGTTTCCTAAAAAGTCTTTCTAATTTCTTATATTTTGGTAACAATACCATCACCTGAACAAAGTTTTCCAATTATAAAATTAGGTGATTACTGACCCTTTTCCACCAATTTCTGCTCCTCTCCTTCCATGAAGAGATAGGTTGCATCATCTTTTTCATCACAAAATATCATACAGACTATCGAGGACTTAATTTTCTATGACACCATGACAAATAAGATATAAAGTCTCAAGCACCAACCCTTATATACTATCTTTTGTGCTTCTTTAAGCAGCCCAGAAGAAACAGTGGATAGAACTTCTGTATATAACTCTGCTCTAAAAATAGTTATAGTTACAGTATAAGTATAGTATATATGAAGGATCTTACTTTCTCTGAGAGTACAAGAAACTGTGTAGATGATGAAACATTATAAGAAATGCCCTAGCAGGGAGGAAAGCATTATAGTACTTCAAAAATGATCAAAACAGTGAGAAACCACAGGATGGCAAATACGCTGAAGTACAATAGAACAAGCTAAATCTACAAACCAGGCATGCATTGAGGTGTAGAAATCCTAAGAAAGCTAATATAAAGTTTTACTGCACCAGTGGATATCATTCAGTCTAACAAAAGTAATCTTCTGAATAATGGGAATAACATTAAAGAAAAGTCATAATTACATGGGTGGATACCTCACACTACAAATCCTATAGAGCCATCTAGGTCTTCTGTGATGCATATTATATGTACTAAGTAAGAATGTCTTTCTTGCAAATAAATATACAACCAGACTGATGAAAAAGAGGACACAATAAACGGTCTTGAAACATTTAGTCTCTCACTGCTTCATATGTGGCAAGTGACTAGGGTGCTTAAGGCTGCATTAAACACTTTGATATTAGGAGCCAATAATGAATTAATGAGTCTTTGCTGAACTCACTTAATATGGTAATGAGAAATATATTTGTGTAGATAACATCTATGAATAATATAAAAGGCCACAAATTGGCTAAAAATAATGACAAAGAATAGATTTGATTTTATTCCAAATGATAAAGTTACTATTAAGCCATCTATTTTCCCCTTTACATAAAATTAAAATTAATGCATATCATAAAAACTATATATGAGGACTAAGTTAGACAATTATTTCTAGTTATTGATCAAGCAATGCTGTCCGATCAGCCTACCAACATTACATAATGACCATGTGTTTTCTCAGGGAAGTCAGAAAAGATTACAACAGCTTAATGTTTTATCTGACCCACAAAATATATATTAACCTAAGGTTATATTTCACCCAGTTACTATGGTTCCAAATAACAGTAAGAAAGAGCAAGTTGTAAGACTTTAAAATAAACATAAATTAGTTTATGATAATTCTATAATAAATATATCAAGGGACACATTAAACTGATGCTGATTTGCTACTTTCTTGATATAAAAATATATTGAGCTTCCTTTTATTTGAAAAGTATTTTTTTCAGATCAACTTATATATCAAGCTATCAATGTCTTCTGTGTTTTCATAAATTCCAACTTACTTGGATGCATAGTCCAAAATCAACTTCTATCATTTCATTTTCACTCATTTCCCCTTCAAACTTTTGACATTTAATTTTTTTTTGTCAAAACTGATAAACCCAACTTCTCAAAAACACAAAAGTGCCTTTTTGAGACTCTTTGGTCTCCTCCAAGCATTTATCAGACACCTTTAGTTTATCCTTGGTTTCTTTAGCACAGCCCTGTTCTAGTATTTTTTTTTTTAATTTCAGTTTTATTATTGTTCTCTTACAGTTGCCCCATGTTCATGCATTTGTGATTTCCAAATACATGTAGCTGTCCTCCAAAGCTCCATACTCCAATAACATAGAGTATGCAGTTACCCTAATCTCAACAGGTCGCAAAGAAAACTCAGCCTTTTGCCCTGCATGCCTGAGTACCATTGCTCAGTTAATGGTTTTACAATTTTCTCAGCTGCTGAAATTGATTATGTTGCATCATCAGAAAATCCTGCTCTTCTTATAACCGCAATTCCCAGTACCTTATATTTTATGCTTGTTATCTCTGCTCTGGATTGTACAATAATTCTCTAACTGGATTCCACAATTCCCAGAAATTCTCTGTGATTTTATCATTTTTCCCTAAAGCTTCAATCAGAATCACACTTCTACTAAAAACTAAATTTAGTGCAAAGTAAAGATAAAATGTCCCAGAATTCCATCACCTGACTTCAGTTAATATCACAGCTTTTTCTCCTGAAGGCATTGATCTCAGTGCTCCTTGTTCTTCAGCATTGTTATGCTAAATATTGCCTTTTATGGAGGCTTTTGCTTCCTGAAACACCTTAGGTTCCATATATATGTTCTCTTTCTCTGCAATTGCTTTGATTATAAATGATCTCCCCAAAATCTTTATATCTGTACTTTGTGGCAACAGTACTGTGTATCAGTGAGCCTCCTCTCCTTTATATGGTATCATAAATGAGTCATCTTTAAAGCTCAGATCATTAAACTTGCTAAGGAAACTTCTGCAGAGGGGATTGATTGCATTTAATCCCTACATTTTTTTTCTATAACCCTTTCTTTGTATCTGATTTGTATCCTCAGTAAAATAATAGTATTAGAATGTACAAATCTTATGGGCTTAAATTCCCACTAAATTGTGAACTCCTCAAGTTCCACAATGATATTTGAACTTATAATTTATTGAATAATTATGAGCAGCATATACTCCATCAATATTGTTAGTTGTGTATGTAAATGAATGAGTTCAAGTCTTAGGAGCTGTCAAGAAATTTGTAATTGTTTCTTCAATGATTGTTCAGTGTTTGTGAGCTGTCTAATTTGAGTTTCATCCCCTAACCCTGTAGTTAAGATGTGTGAGAAGGCAAAGGGCAGTAATGATGCTTAAATGAATTTAATAAAATATAAACTCACTTAAACAACTAACATTCATGTTAACACACTTAAAATATCATTCAGTAAAAATTTGGGGAAAATATAATTTTACTTCCAATGTCCAGGATAATAAAAATTTTGAGATGATATCCAACATAACCAGCCTCTATGATTTAAAGAATGCTTTATAACATTACCTAGAAGTACAAACTCCTTCAAACATGAAAGATGGCCATTTTTACTAAATGGTATTTATTTTTAAATTTTTTATTTATTATTTTTAGAGAGAGGGGGAGGGAGAGAGGCAGAGAGGGAGAGAGACATCAATGTATGGTTGCCTTTCAGCTGCCTGCAGCTAGGGAACTGGCTGGAGACCTGGTTTGCAACCTGATTATGTGCCCTGGCTGAGAATTGAACCAGCAACCTTTGGGTTTGCAGGCTGATGCCTTATCTACTGTGCCACCAGCCAGAGCTCACTAAATGGTATTTTAGGTACCTACCTAGAATGAACTGTCATTCCATGTTTTATTCTCATATACCATATGGCAATTCTACTTAATATTACCTATTCTTATACTACTTTTTTCCATGATGCATTGCATTTTCTTCCTTAATCATCAGCATTTTGGCATATAACTCTGGGATGTGGGAAAATGTCAGAGTGGAAATGTGGCTGTCTTGGTACATTAGAAATCTGCATTTAGTACCTAGATGTTGATCATGCTATCATCCCACAGGGACATGTCAACTGAAAATTTCCCTATGTTTTTATGTAAGAAAAAATATATTATGCAAAATGGAAAATTGGCAGCCAAGAGGTAAATGCTGCTAAATGTCAACTGACAATATCATGAACCCTGCCCATGAGAAACTATATATTTTTACTATATGACAGCATATTAACTGGAAAAACAGCATTCTGTACTTTGATTTCTTGGAAGCAAAATTATTTAGAACAAAACTTGATTACATGCAGATTTTTCTCACACTAGTTAGGAAAAATTGTCTCAGTTTTAATATATAAAGCAAGATTTTTACTAAGTAATTGCATTAATATATTTTGGAAGAAACATTTGTATTGAGAAAAAATATGAAGTTTTTAAATATTAAACTGTGGCAATCAGTGTGAGATTTAAAAAGACAAATATATGACATATGCTTTTTTTTTTTAAATTATAAAAATTCCAAGCTAATACTCAGCTACTTTTATTTTAGTTCCTAGGGGATTTCAGTTTCATTCAATTTAAAAACATTTATCACATTCACAGTGATGTGCAGGATACTTCCTGAAAGAATTATTCACTAATGACCAATTTTTCATAGACTCAATCACATAAATTGACATTTATTTATTTATTTAGGCTTAATTCTATTTTCTTGGATGTATTTTTATGGCACCAGTATCAAACTCTCCTAAAATATTTTTTAAGATTTTTTAATTCATTATTTTTAGAGAAAAAGGCAGGAAGAGAGGAAGAAAGGGAGAAGAACATTAATGTACAGTTGACTTTCATCTGCCTCCAGCTAAGGACCTGGCTGGAGACCTGGCTTACAACCTGGTTATGTGTCCTGGCTGAGAATCCAACAAATGACCTTTGGGTTCTAAGGCTGGTGCCAATCCACTGAGCTATCAGCCAGAGCTAAAATATTTAAAACTTATAATACATATCATATGTAACCTTATACTTCTTCAATAATATTCTTTTACAATATTGTTTTGCCTGAACTTCACATTTCTTCCATGTATGATCTTTCTATTAATGACAAAAAACTTGTGATTTTGTTGAAACTGTATGATAATGAATTCATTTGAAGAGACTTCTTTTTTTTTTCTGATTATCAACTCATGTATAATGAGTTTAATGACTTAACTGTTTATCATATCTTATGTTTTTTATGGGTTAACAATGTGAACATGGTTTGTTAGGCAACTCTGCTCCATGTAAGTTTTACACAGGGTCCTGTGGTGATATTACACTCTGATTGGGATGCTCTGGGGGGTCCAAGACAATCCCATGTACATACCCATAATTCAGATGTGGATGGCTGAAATACCCTGTCTTTGTTTACTGTCTGGGCTTCTCCATGTCAGTTCTTTGGTGGGGAAGCTTCATGCAAGACATATCAGGATCCAAGAGACTGAGACTGAAGCTTCCAGCTTCTTCTTCTTCTTCTTCTTCTTCTTCTTCTTCTTCTTCTTCTTCTTCTTCTTCTTCTTAATAGTTTAAGTTCTTCATTTAAGTGTCAGTTATTTTAAGGCAGTTTTCCAAAACCAAAATATACCTCTATAAAAGAAAGTGTAGTTACGATGGGTGTGTTTAATTTGTGCTTGCCAGCCTTTGCGCAACACTAAGCTTTGAGGAGGGCTCAAACACTGAGGAGGAGGGCTTCTGGATTTAAACCCTATTGAGAAACATTGCTCTATAGAATGACCAGCAGTTCTTTCAAGATTCTTTCAATAGTTACTGGGAAGTAATAGTCTCTTATTTCTGAGTTAATAACTAACATCTATAAAAATGGTTTCAAGTATTCCTTTTTTTAAAAATTTTGTTGTTGTATTACACCCACCCCCTTTTTGCTCCCCTCTGTCCTCTTCCCCACCCACCCATTCCCCAACAAGTCAATCCCACCTGTTGTCCATGTACATGGGTCCTCCATATTAGGTTTGTGCCTAAACTGCTCCCCTTCCTTGCCTCTTCCTCCCCACTCCCCTCATCCTCCTACCCCCGGATCACTGAAGGCCTATTCACTGTATTCATATATCTGGTTCTGTTTTGCTTGTTGTTAGTTTTATTCATTATTGTCCTGTAATGGGTGAGATCATATGGTATTTGTCCTTCACTGACTGGCTTATTTCACTAAGCATAATACTTTCTAGTTCCATCCATGTTGTTGCAAAGGTTAGGAGTTCCTTTTTTCCTTCTGCTGTGTAGTATTCCATTGTGTAAATGTACCAAAGTTTTTTGAGCCAATCATCCACTGATGGGCACTTAGGCTGTTTCCAGAATTTCACTATTGTAAATACTGCTGCTATGAACATAGATGTGCATAGGTTCTTATGAATTAGTATTTCAGGATTCTTTGGGTATAGTCCTAGTAGTGGAATTGCTGGATCAAAAGGCAGTTCCATTTTTAGTTTTTTGAGGAAACTCCATACTGTTTTCCACAGTGGCTGCACCAGCCTGCATTCCCACCAATAGTGCATGAGGGTTCCCTTTGCCCCACATCCTTGCCAACACTTGTTTGTCGATTTGTTGATGATGGCCATTCTGACAGGTGTGAGGTGGTATCTTATTGTGGTTTTAATTTGCATCTCTCTGATGGCTAGTGATGTTGAGCATTCTTTCATATACCCTTGGGCCCTTTGTATGTCTTCCTCAGTGAGTTGTCTGTTCAGGTCCTTTGTCCATTGTCTGTCTCCCTGGTGTTGAGTCACAGTAGTTCTTTATATATTTTGGAGATCAAACCCTTGTCTAAGGTATCATTGGCAATTATGTTTTCCCATACAGTTGGTTCCCTTTGAATTTGCTGGTGTTTTCTTTAGCCAAACAGAAACTTTTCAATTTGATATAGTCCCATTTGTTGATTCGTTCTTTTATTTCCTTTGCCCTTGGTGAAGTATCAGTAAACATATTTCTGCATAGGATATCTAAAAATTTACTGCCTATATATTTTTTCTAGGACCTTTATGGTGGCACTGCTTATGTTTAAATTCTTTATCCATCTTGAGTTTATTCTGGTGTATGGTGTAAATTGGTGGTCTAGTTTTATCTTTTTGCATGTTGCCGTCCAGTTCTCCCATCATCACTTGTTGAAGTGACTGTTTTTATTCCATCTTATGTTCCTTCCCCCTTTGTCAAATATTAGTTGACCATAGAGTCCTGGGTTTCTTTCTGGGCTCTCTATTCTGTTCCATTGATCTATATGTCTATTCTTATGCCAGTACCAGATAGTTTTGATGACAGTAGCCTTGTAGTATTGTTTGAAGTCCGGTATTGTGATTCCTCCTACCTTGTTCTTTTTTCTCAAAATTGCTGTGGCTATTTGTTGGCATTTTGGGCTCCATATAAATTTTTGAAAGCTTCCAGTTTCTTAAAGGCCTGGATGAGAGACACTTCTTCTGTACTCTAGTAGTCAAAGAAGTCATATGTCAGCCAAGATTCAAGAGAAAAAGAATGAGATACCCTGCTTGAAAGAAAAGTGGCAAAGAATCTATAGGTACTTTTAATCCACCATAGTTGGCCCTCTGCCCACAAATTATTTGCATTCCTTTAACATATCAAATGTACTTACACCCACCCAAAACTTCCAAACTTGGATTCCATTACAGTTTCAGATAAATTAATGAAAAAAGGGAATTTTCACAAGTAAGGTATGGTACATAATGTAATATATAAGACAAAATGGAAATTTAACCAATACACATTTTGCTGCCACAATGGATGTTATTGTTAAAGCACTCCCAAACACTGACCTAGTTGAACAGCCAATTTTTGTTTGATAGGGCTGTTCCCAGAACCTGGATATGTGGTTTTTTGTTCCTCACTATGCACACTCCCAGCACTGCGTTTGGACCAGAGATTCTGTCACTTAGTGAAAAGATGTTGTTTCCTCGCTCACTTTAGGCCACTAACTAATAAATATTTAATGTGGGATATTTTTCTTTTCTTCTGCTCTTTTGCATTGACATGTTCTGGTCTCATGCCTAGCCTTTTGGCTGAAGCTGGCCTCCCTCTGCTGTAACTTTGGTTATATAACATTACAAAAGAGTTCCATGCCCCTCCATACTATAAAAGAATAAGCCCAGGGGATAAACATATTTTCTGACACTTCTCTGATTGTACATTATCTCCCCCAAATCTTTATATCTGTACTCTCTAACAACAGAAAACCCCTACACTTTAAAAAACAATGTCATTAATGAAAAAAAAGATCATCAATATTCCATCATTTTTGTACTTATTTAAAATAATTTGATTTACAGAAAAAAATAGCATGTTACATGAAAAATAAAATTTATAGTTTTAATATAGACTTAAGCAGAAATGATGCATTTACTCTACTATTTCTACAATGATTCAGACTGCAAAATTCACTGATTTTCATTAAATATTTAAGAAATCAATAATGAAGCTTGTTTACCAGGAAGTCCTACATTAAGTCTGTTACAAAATAACTTTTCAACTCATTTTCACAGCATCTGCAAAAAAAAGTCATAGTGAGTCATAAACAGCACTTTTGAAAATATGCATTTATGATCTTACCAGCTTAACTATAACTTTGTTTATAAACATTTCCATTTTTGTCTATATATCAATCTATATAGCCAGATTTTCTCTAGCCAGAAATTCAAAACCTATGTCTTAAGAAATGTATGACATTTTTTAGTAACATAAAGTAGCTTCTGACAGGGCCATTTATAATCCATTAATTCAATCCACCCCATTTGATTATCGTGTAAGTTGAGTTGCAATATCTGACCACCTGCTTACTTGTACAGAGCAGATCACATTCATGTCTTTCATTAAGCAGTTCATTAAATAACTTTTCCATTATTACAAACAGGACATTTAAAATGAAATATTTGGAGTGGAAAATTAAGTACATTTTCAATGCTTGAATTATATTGGGATTTAAATTTCTGGAATAAAAAGTCTGTGAATTTATAATTTTGGTTAATTTTGAAAAGGGTATCTTGTTTTATTACTCTGTTACCCAAGCTAACAAGTTAGTCAAACATGGTAAAAGTGACTGATTATTTAATTTTTATTTTAACACTAACCCAATAATTTCTGTTGTTATTCCTGAAGTTGTATGAATAAATGTTTATGCATCTTCTGAATAGAACATCTTATTTTTTAAAAAATTTATAGAACATTAGGCTTTATAATAGTTTATGTAATAATCTTTTAAATAAGTTATATTATTTTATTACATTGGATAAAAATTCAAGATTAATGCACTAGCAAATTAAAATTAAATGGGATGGCCATTACATATTCTTATGACACAAAAATTATGCTTCATATTTCATTAACAACTTTTATCAATGGGTAATTTTATCAAAACTTTATTACCTATTACATAATTATGTATTTTTTCCTTTAATGTATAATGAATCAAATTATTTTATTTATATTTTTAAAAATTGTATTCATTATTTTCAGAGAGAAGGACAGGGAAGGAGGAAGAAAGGGGGAGAAATATCAATGTATGGTTGCCTTTTACTTGCCTCCAGCTACAGCCTGGATGGAAACATGGCTTGCAACCTGGTTATATGCCCTGACTGGGGAATCAAACCAGCGACCATTGGGTTTGAAGGCTGGTGGCAATCCACTGAACCACACCAGTCAGGATGAATCAGATTATTCTAATACGTTGATGCACTAATAGACTAATTACATTATCCTTCTAAAATTTACCAAAAAAAAATCTACTTTATTGTGTATTTCTGTATTTGTTTTTCTACTTTTATAATACATATATATTTGGTTCAAATGAATGTTTAATAATAAAACAGGTGATTTGGCTTTAGTATTTTTTGTACTACTTTTATCAAGTTTTTGGTAGCAGAGGTATTGTAGTTTCAGAAAATGATTTAAAACATTTGTATACTAGTCTGTATACTATAAAATATATTTTTTAGATATATATTCTCAGCAAATTTTTAAAATGTATGCTAAAAGTCATCTAAATTTTATTTTATGTAAGTATTAGATATATTATTTTATTATGTCCAATAAATGTAGCTTGTTTTGTTTTAGAAAAGTTTATTTATTTATTTTAGAGAAAAGGGAAGAGAGAGAAAGAAAGGGAGAGAAACATCAGTCAGTTGCCTCTCATTTGTCCCCAACTGAGGATCTGGCCCACAACCCAGGCATGTGCCCTGACCAGTAATCAAACCTGTAACCCTTTGGTTTGTAGACCAGCACTAAATCCTCTGAGCCACACCAGCCAGGAGAGTATGTCTAGTATTATTTTCTATTTCTTCTACAAGATTTACTAATTAGGCCCTAGCTGGTGGCACAGTGGATAAGGCACCGGCCTGAGAACACAAAAGTTGCCAGTTCGGTTCCCAGCCAGGGCACATAACCAGGTTGCAAGCCAGGTCTCCAGCCAGGTTTGTAGCTGAAGGCAGGTGAAAGGTAACCATACATTGATGTTCCTCTCCCTCTCTCCTTTCACCTCTCTCTAAATATAATAAATAAAGTATTTTTAAAAAATAATAAAATAAAATAAATATAAAATTTAAAAATATTTACTAATTATTTTTATTTCCTAACAATCTTCTATTTTATCCTGATTTTTAAAATCTTTCTGAATATATAGTTAGTAAATAAATAGTAATTTTATAAAATTTTATTAATTTATACATTTATCTTTTTCTCAAATTACCTAATGTTTTGAGTTTTAATGATGATATTAAAATAGCTTCATCTTAAGGACACTAATTCCATCCCAAGGACAGTCTCCTCACAACCTCATTTAAATTGGATTACCTCCCAAAGACCTCGCCTCTGAACACTTCCAAAGTAGGGATATAGAGTTAACATATTGTTCAGCCTGAGTCTCAAGGAGCAGACCTGCAGGTTCTGATTACAGGGAGACCATCTCTGGTCTGATGGAGAAAAGACAGTTGCGTGGAGCCTTCAGATTTGGCATGCTTTATTGCAGGCAGCAGCAGGCTAATGACCAAAGGCCAGGTGGCTCCTTGAAGGAAGCTGGCATGCCTAAGCATTATTCTCTCCACCCTGGACATCAGGACATCAGGAGCACACAGTTTACAGCAGGGCAGGCTTATACACCCATTAACACAAAGGAGGCTGTATGTCACTTAGAACACAGAGGCAGTGGACCCAAAGGCAACACCTGCTGGTTCAGGGCTGGCTATGTTGGTTGCCCCTGGGCTCAGTGTTCCAGGCTCTGGGACAGGATTAACTTCAAGGCTAGCTAGTTGGCAGACTTCAGCAGAAGGGCCAGCCATATACAGAGAGCAACGGGGGATGTAACACATATGAATTCAGTTCATAAAAAAATAAGATTAATCTTCTGTTCCTTGCCTGCTGTTCAAATTCTCCCTTCTTATTTTAGGTAGGATGGTATAAATAAATACACATTTTTATTTTAGTGATGATTGTTATTCCAAGATAAATAAAAGCTTTGTCAGGACAAAATTCTCTTATGAACTCTTTGAATCATGCATAGAATTAAGCATAATTCTGAGTACACATATATGTAATTTGTTTGCTTGAATAAAAAATATCTGGAGATGAAATGGTTAGGCAATGAACATTCTTAATTCATACCAAACAGTTCTTGATTTGAAGTTACTACATAGCCATTTTGTAGCATGAATTGCTGTGTGGAAATTTGTGGCTTGTGCTAAGCATCTTTTCTTCCCCAAAATTTCTGTAGACCAAATACTTGAATTGTTTTTATATACTTACCAGCTGTATTCTCACAAATTTTCAGGAAAATATGTTTTTGCACACTAGAAAATTTAAAACGTATCACTTTAAATGCATCAGATTGTCATTTAAAACTTTTTAAAAAGTATTACAAAATGAATCTTATACTTGTTCTCTCAAACATATGCTCCTTGTCTAGCAGAGCTTTCACAACCCAAAATGAGCAAGCACTGCCATGATTAACAAGGCTTTTTGTTTGTTTTTCTGCAGCTTTCCAAATCTCAGTGTTTTTTAGTGACCCTTAATGTTTCTGAAAAGCACTAGGCAAAAGTCCCAGAGGAAAAGGATAAAGGAAATGAGTCTTGATTCAGAAGCAGTTACTTAGGCCTATCAAGTCACAGCTTTAATTACTTAAGCTTATCAAGTAAAACTAAATTCTAACACCTGGGATCTCCTATCTTTTCTGTCAGTTTCTGTAGGGTTAACTTACAAACTAAAACAAGGTAATACACAAAAGCTACACAATTCTGGAAGAATGGCCGGCTTCTGCCTCAGAGCCTGTTCCCTCTAGAACACCCAGAGAATAAACCCGCCACTCTCTGCCAGGCCAGCCCCATCCTAGGCTGTGCCCGGGGTTCCTTCCCATACAAAGTACCTTCCACTGGGAAGTGCAGGCAGCTGCAGCACCACTGTCCAGCACCCTGGAGGAAGAAGAACCTGAGAGCCAGCCTGAGAAGGAGCCCGCTCTGGAGCCAGAAAAGCTCAGAAAAGCACCTGAGCCCAAGAGCCCGCCCTCTTTTTATTTCCATTGGCTCTGGAGGCTTCAGCTTCTCAGCCAATCCCATCCTGGACTGCTTTCCATTGCCTGGGCAAATTCCTCCTAGGCCCCTCCTACTTCTCCCCAGTGACCTTAATCAGATCTTTCTGCATCATTAACACTTATTGGTTGATATCCAATACCTGTATGTTTCACATTATCATCTCTCTGTCTAGTCATTAATCTGCTATGTCCAATCATTAGTATCCAAAACTTGGACACAGTATACCATTTGTACATGGTATGCCTCTACTAAATGAATTACTTTCATGAAATATACGCTATAAACTCTCTATACAGGTCCTCTATATAACCTAGATTTAGCACTATTTGTGCAAATAGTTATCAGTGGCAGAGACCTGGATCAACCCTCTGTGCTGTTATTTAAGTCATGGATCTTCAGGCAAATTTACATTGATAAAACAAGGTTAGAAATTTTGCATACCTCAGAGTCACTTGAACACTAAATTATGGTATGTAAGCCATATACCAAGTGTTGAACTAATGTTAATCATTATTATTAAATTCTGATTATGTCAGGTAGTAAGTAGTATTCTAAAAGACAGCATTAATATTAGTAGAATTACTTTACAGTGAGTTGTCATTAGAGTAGAATTGAATATTTTGGTTGCTGATGACACAATTATAGTAATTAATATTAAGAAGGGTTTAGAAAAAGATCACTGGTAGATCTCTATGATATATTCATGAGGAAGATTTTAAACTCCTAGTGCTTTTTAGTGAGAAAGCTTAATAGCTCATTAAACTAGGAAAGCAATTCTACATGTTTGTAAGGAGACTATCATGATCTGAATGTCTATTACTCTATCAATGTTTACAATTCTATTTAGTACACCTCTCTGGGCTGTCATTTATCTTTAAATCTCCCATACTGGTTATAATGTTGGCGCTAGTAAATATTCAATAACTATATTTAGGGAAAGAAATCACTTCTGTAAAATAATTATCTACTTATCAAAAACTAAATTTATTAAGAACAGCACAACACTTAAACAGGGACAGTTTTTGTACTTAATATTAAATTTACATTAATTAAAATAGAGATAAATTTCTCAAGATGTTTTTATTGATATTTAAAACAATTTTTAAAAGATTTTTAAAGATATTTATTATTTTTAGAGAGAGGGGAAGGGAGAGATGCAGAGAGGGAGAGAAACATCAATGTATGGTTGCCTTACACCTGCATCCAGCTAAGGATGTGGCTGGAGACCTGGCTTGAAACCTGGTTATGTGCCCTGGCTGGGGAATCAAACCAGCAACCTTTGGGTTTGCAGGCCGGCACCTTATCCACTGTGCTACTAGACTGGGCATGATTGATATTTTTAAACTTTGTTTTTCTCAAGTATTCCTATGAACTTCATGAATAACTGAGAACAAAGTCATTAAAGAGAGCCTAATTATATTTTACCAAAGATATTTTTAAACTATTTTAAAATTTCCTATCAAAAGAATGTAAAAATGTGTTTAATCATGAGAATTAAGGAAAGAATAAATCTTGCATTCCTATATTATAAAGAAATACATGTATTAATCAATAAAGTAACAAGAACGTATCTTCAAGAATACTGTTGTGCGTGTGAAAATGTAACATTAAACTTAAAAAGTTAATGAATATAGTTATAAGAACAAAATATGACTGGTCAAGAAAAATTCAAATTATAATGTAGTCTGCCTTTATTGAACGATATAAACATTTTTACTTTTTAACTTCTCTCTTATTAGACTTTTAACTTCTCTTTTCTTAAACTTAAAGAAACACCAGTAAGAGTGTTACAGGGCGATTTGGGAATCGGCCACCTGCCACCATACACAACCAAAGAACAGATTGGTGGGGAAGGAGAACGGTTCTAACCACACGGTGCCCAGTTTGAGTGAGCTGAGGTCTCCCATGGGATAAGCCATTCTCTTCTGCAAGATACAGAAATCCCCTTGAAATTCAAACCCATGCCCAGAGGTCCCGGATGGGTCCCTTCCCTTCAGTGCAGCCTCCCCCGCCCTCCGTCCCAGCGCGAGCACTGTGAAGCCAGCATTTCCCTTTCTTCGCCGCCGCCCGCTCCCTCTGCAGATTGCGGAGCACTGTCGCGTGACTGCTGCCGACGGTGCCCAAGGCTGCCGTGCCCCTGGGAGAGGCAAGAACCAGGAGCAGAGATGAGCTGGACCCAGGGTCCCGTGGGTCCCAAGAACGTTTTTTGCTCCCCGGGGGGCCAAGGAACAAAGAGAGCTCTGAGCACCCAACATTTTAAATCTTTACCCTTAAAATCCCGCCTGCTGTGGAAATGTCCAAATCCCAACCAATTCCAGGCCAACGGCCACCAGGAGCTTCAGCCTGCTCATTATCTTTGTCTCTCCTCCAACCCACAACATCCAGAAGGCGGTGGGAGTTTCCCGGCTGCCCACAGGGGCACAAGCCTCTGGAGCCAGGGCAGAGCTTCCAGCCCCCACAGCCGGTGCAGGTTCTGTGCAAGCTGTCCGCAAGCTGCGTTACTTGTGCGCTCTTCTTCGGCGACAGGGGAGCTTGCCCTCGCTGCAGCTTGCCTCAGGCACTTCCCAGCCCCTCTCAAGGGACTGCCCGGGGAGGGCAGGCTCTCTAGGGCACTCTCTGCCCCGCCTCCTGCTGAGTCCTATGCCCTGTTCCCATGCTGGGGCAACTCACCCAGGACAGGGCCCTCCGCCTCTAATTCCCTTCTCTGGGGGCGCACAGCATCGGAGTTCCTACCAACTGAGGCCTCCCCAACTCCCTGTTATAAGAAGATATTGGTGCATATTCTATTGTGTTACATATTGAGAATACCCTGGCTGGTGGCACAGTGGATGAGGCACCGGCCTGCGAACCCAAAAGTTGCTGGTTTGATTCCCCAGCCAGGGCACATAACCAGGTTGCAAGCCAGGTCTCCAGCCAGGTCCCCAGCTGGAAGCAGGTGAAAGGCAACCATACATTGATGTCTGTCTCCCTCTCTGCCTCTCTCCCTACCCCTCTCTCTAAAACTAATAAAAATAAAATAATAATTATTAAGGGTTAAGGCCTACATTTTCCTAAGAAACCTCATCTTTCATTAGACCTCTAATACCTATTATGATACCTGATATATGATAAACATTTTATTCATACCTGTTAAATGGTCTAGTTTGACACAATTTTAAGCAAATAAACATAATCTTTGTTTTA
Organism: Noctilio leporinus; assembly: GCA_004026585.1. NCBI lineage: Eukaryota > Metazoa > Chordata > Mammalia > Chiroptera > Noctilionidae > Noctilio > Noctilio leporinus. The sequence goes on along the minus strand of PVIW01001753.1, from coordinate 220,761 downwards.
ATTAATAAACTGAATTATGTCATTATTATTATTAAATGATTAATTAATGAAATAGAAGTTCATTTTGTGATGAGTGAGCAAGGTCCTACCAAGAATCGGTAAGGTAAATTAGACTCTATTTACCAGGAGTTCATAATATAAAGGAAGATAAATTATTGTGAAATTATGAAATATTGTGAAAAACCTTAAATTTCCCTTATGTGAAAATAAGCACAGAAGAAAGAACAGCTGACTGTACCTGAAAGTCTCAGAAAAAAATGCCACAGTGGCCACTCATATATGAATAGACTCAAACCGTAAGTATGAAAGAGGGTGAAGGATATTTTGGGCCAAAAGTGCAATAAAACAAACTTTTATGCTGAGCTAAAGGAACGTGGTGTGTTCTGAAAAAAATATATATGAGAGATTATTGGAGATGTGAGCAAGAAATGTTTCTGGATTAATCATCTGGAGCCAGGCTATAAAAACAAACAAACAAACAAACAAACAAAACCATGGAATCTTACCCTTTGTGAAGGACAAATAATAAATATTTTAAGCTTTGTGGGACATGTGATCTTGGTCACAACCACTCAATTTTACCACTGTAGCATGAAATAGCCAGATACAATACAGTAAGTGCTCACTTAATGCTGTTGGTAGGTTTTGGAAACTGTGATGACTTTAAGTGAAATAGCATATAAGGAAACCTTTTTTTTAAATAACTTAATTGATATAAACGAGTTAAGTTCCTATGGTAAAGTTCTGGTCACAAAAACATCATCAAGTCTATGAGCTCCCTGGTCCTTGTCACATTCCATGAGAAAGAATTCAAGAGGGAGACACAGCACAGAGATTAAGCAAAGCAAGTAGTTTATTTAAAGAAATGCACTTGGCCTAAACCATAAACTGGCAACTCAGCTAGTCTGAACACTCTGCCTGTTGGAGGTTTTAAGGTTGACATGCTCTTTTGCCACAAATTTCAAGGTTTCCCTTCTCAATTATCAGGACTGGCACACAGGGTTTCAAGACTCCCCCTTCTGCATTCTCCCGCCTTTTTTCACAGTCATTGGAACATCTTGTGATCCTGTTTTTGTAGTTCTCAGGCCTGCTGAGTTCCTTCTTTTGTAGGCAGGACAAACTTTCCTGCCTATTTCCTCATTCTCCCTTCCGCACTCTAATAGTTCTGTATCCTCCCTAACAAAGGTGTGATCCAACCCCAGACAGGACATACTTTGATCACAGGGTTTGCTCAGACACACTCAGGCTGGGATGCTGTAGGCACACCCATTCAGCTAAAATGCACTTTTCTGAGGTGTGAGAGGAAGCCAGAGAACCCGGAGAAAATCCACACAGACATGGGGAGAATGTGCAAACTTTATATAGACAGTAGCCTCTGTTGGGAATTGATTTTACTTTTGTCTTCATTATTAGGAGGAAACAATATTTGAGAACCAGCTGTATGTAAGTGAATGAATGTGCTTCTGTTCTAATGAAACTTTCTTTACCAAAATAGGGAATGGGTTGTAGTTTATTAAGCCCTGCTGTAACATATGGTTAAAAAAGAATCCAATTTTATTAAGAAAGTATTATAGAGGGATCAATTTGAAAAGGTTGGTTTGATCTTTTACTTCTTTTGAGCTGGTCTCAGCCTATAGATAATCACTGCTATGGCTCAATCAATTTCTTATGATTGGAAGATATCTGCAGCAATAGCCATTAGGGAACTTAATGAAAAAAAACAACAAGATTTTATTACTTACAGGTCCTGGAGGGTACAAAACAACACTTGTGGCCACACAGTGAGGTCACAGGTAAAGAAGAGAGAGAAGAGCACAAGCCTGGGTTTCTGCCTTTGTAGGAGTTGAGGGTGGGAAGCCTGGATTTCAAAGGCTCAGTCTCTATCCATGAATTTATTTATTTTTTTAAAATTTTCCTTATGTATTTTTAGAGAGAGGGGAGAGAAAGAGAAAAACACCAGTGTGTGATAGTATCTTGCACACCTCCAATCTAGGACCTGGCCTGCAATGTAGGCCTGTGCCCTGACTGGGAATCGAACTGGCAACCCTCTGCTTCATAGGCCTCGGCTCAATCCACTGAGCCGTACTAGCCAAGGCTTATCTGAACTTAAAATGTAAGAGTGAGCATTTGAAGCACAGAAAGAGAAAAACTGGGAACCCAAACGGTCAGTTATGGAAATTAACTAAGATCTCTAAAACAGAGCAAAGTTGGGGGTGGAATTCCTAGAGGTGGTTTTTGACCCAATCAAGTAGCTGGCGACTCTTTATTATTATTATTATTTTTTAATTTTATTCATTATTTTTCAGAAAGAAGGACAGGGAGGGAGGAAGGAAGGGAGAGAAGCATCAATGTATGGTTGGTTGCCTTTCGCCTGCCTTTAGCTGGACCTGGCTTGCAACCTGGTAACGGGCCCTGACTAGGGAATCAAACCAGCGATTTTTGGGTTTGCAGACCTGCACCAATCCACTAAGCCACACCAGCCAGGATGCAATTCTTTTATTAGAGGTAGAGGTCTTGGAAGTGGAAGCCAGGGCAATCAAAACTTCAGTCCTGCAATTGCATAACAAAAAAGAAATACCAGCTGTGGGGGCTTCACTGCAGCCCTTAAATAACATTCTTTTGCTGGCTTTCACCTCTGCCAAACCTTGAAATTCATTTCCTCAGAGAAGACAAGGTTATTATCTTGTGTAATAAAAACGTGAGTTAGCTAAAATTCACTATCGTTCTTTTTTATCAAATAATCATTTGAACTGGCCAACTTGATAAGAAACTTAAGATAAAGGAAAACCTGATCTGGCAGGAAGTAGAAAATAGAGCAGTTAACCTTCCCGTTTTGAGGGTTTGTGTTTAAAATAATGGACAGCCCTGGCTGGTGGCACAGTGGATAAGGCACCGGCCCTTGAACCCCGGGGGTCGCAGGTTCAATTCCCCAGTCAGGGCACATGGCCAGGTTGCAGGCCAGGTCTCCAGTCAGGTCTGTGGCTGGAGGCAGGTGAGATGTAACCATACATTGATGTCTCTCTCCCTCTCTGCCTCTCTCCCTTCCCTTCTTTCTAAAAATAATGAAATAAAATCTTTAAAAAAATAATAATAATAATGGACAGAGAAGCAAAAGAGCAAGATGCTCAGAATGTGTCCCTCACACTTTCAGGGGAAAAAAAAAAAAAAATGTAAATAGCTTCAGGCTCCAGGATTCCATGAGAAACAGCCAATGACAGGAGTTACCATCTACCAATTATGTATGGCACTTTAGAAGGTGATCATCTTCTAGGCTATTCCCCATACAAGTGCAGAGTATGGCCCCATCAGAATGCAGTGGTTCATATGTCATGGGTGGTTGGAATCCAGTTTTGAGTTTCCTGTTTGCCTCAATGCCCAGGTGCAAAGAATAGCTTGCAGAGTCTCCTGGTGCTCCATAGAGCAGACAGAGAAGGTGGTTGAGGTCAAGGTTAGTTGGCCTTCCTGGTTGCCTGCTTTTTCAAAGGGAAATTCTACCCCAAAGTCAAGACTGTGTAGCAATTGGAAGAGCTGAGGAATCCAACAGACATGGAAGACACCCTGAGAAATCTGCAGTGCGTGTCAGCTAAGGTAAAACTGAGTCATTCAGAAAGCAGTGCCAGCAAGGAGGAAGCTGTGAGGAGCCAGACAGGAGAATCACCACAGCAGAAACTGATCGGTCAACTAAACCATAGCTGCCTCCACATTCTGAATCCCGTATTTGAGGCGTGGTTGGCAGTGGGTGGGAAGATTTTCATAACTAAAATTCGAGAGACTAATCATTTATCCCCAAAAAGAATTAATGTGTAAAATGTGTAAAAAATGAATACTTAATTTATTGTAAAGTCAGTTTTTAAAACTGAATTAAAAATGTTTTTTTCTCCTTGGTATGTATTAAGTAGAAGGTCTTATAAGACTGAATCAGTTATAGATCAAATGCAACTGCTCTATTTTTTCTGCACATGTGAGTAGTTTCAGTTCAGTATAGTTGATTATGCTGAAAAAGATAAACCTGGCTGAAATGAAAGCAAAAAGCAGGGGGGAAAACACAGAGGGCAAACTCCTAGGGCAGGGAGAAAAATTAGAAGATTTGATACATTATAATGACAATCTGAACTAAAAAAAATTTCAGTATAAATAATGAACAAAAAATGGATTGAAAATGAATTCTAATGTATTTGTTATTTTTAATTATATGGCTTTATAATTTAATATATAATCATAAAAGAAGTGACTGATTAATAAAATATTTTTATACAGTCTCATGTTCATTTTGTAGAAGACAAATGCAAATGCATCACAAAATTTTCTCCTAAGTTGTTCCTTATTTTACTCTCTTTCTGGACTATATGTTCTAAAATCTAAATTGAACTCAAAGTCTAGACAATGCCTAGATGACAATTTTATGCTATATCCCAAACCTATTTAATCAATAAAATAGTATGACACATTCATGGGTTTGATTGTAAGACAGGTAGTGAAGATGGAGGAGAAAACAGCAGTTGAGAGGTTGATTCTAGTATTTCTTATTTGTAAAATTAAGAAAATGGTGATATCATTAAGAAGATAGTAATTATAGGAGGAGTAGAACTCAGAGATTAAAGCTAATTAATTTAGATGGAGGCACGTCAATTTTAAGCTGTCTATGAGATACACAGCTGGTAACGTATCTTGGAACATAGCGGGTGTATAGACATGGCAACCATCCGTAGACTGGAAGTCATAAGAATAGATCATTGTGAAGATGAATCTACTTAGGAAAGGATCTGGAGCAAGAGGTTGGCCAATGACTAATAGAGAGCACTAAAGCTGATTGAGTGTACAGAAGAAGAGGGGTCTGTTAAGAATCTTAAGAGGAGTAGTTAGTATATTCATAACTGGAGAAGAACACAGAAGAGTAAATTCATGAGCTGCAAGAGAGAGGAGAGTTTCACAAATACAGTGGGTGAGTAGCAATGTCAAAAGCAAACAGTAGGTCAGATTATATGAAAACTTAAGATGAGCCTTTGCATAGATGATTTCAGCAGAAATGAAATATATTTTGGAGTAGAAGTCAAAGGCTGTGATTGTGATGTGGATTGATTTGAAGAATCAAAGGGTTTTTAGTTGCTTTTTTTTGTTGTTATTTTCAAAAGTCTAGAAATGAAGAGAAAATGGGTAAGCAGGAGGTTGAGGCAAGAAGAATGTAACTGAGGATTTAGTTATAGATAAGTTTGATCTCAGGGCTCTAAGGTAAGTTAAAAGTTCGAGCACTATATTTGCTCTGTTTATTTGCTCTGGACCAAGTTGAACAAGGAGGTATATAGAGTAAAACTGTGAAATAGTTGCTATAGGAAATATGAAAAAGACTGACTATGGACTAACTAAAGTACGTATGTGGTAGGATGTCATTAGTATGGTAGGTGATATTTAGAAACCACCAAGTTATAATTAGTACATTTACATTATTAGTTAATTACCCTCTCAGAAGTCTATAAAAAAGGATAATCCATTCAAGCGAGAAAAAGAGTCTATGAAATTTTCCTTGAGTTAACCTCATTTGCTTATAAAAAGAATAGATCACTGAAAGGCCTTTCTGCAAACCCTTAGCAAGTAAATCAGGGTTTTTTTTTTGTTTGTTTGTTTTTTAACAATCTGTAAGAAATAAAAATAATTGTACCAAGGACCTGGCAAGCTTCAGTAAAATTAGCATAAACCAGTTGTATTATTTAGCAAAATTTAAATTAGTTCAAAGCTTCTTTGAATTAAAAACTGTTTTTTAATCAAGTATGTCTTATAAAACTGGAAGGGTTTTATTTACCACCTACAGAGGCAGGCCTTTTAAAATAGCACTCTTGATAAAGAATAGAAATACTTTTGTTGATGCACCAATAGCTTCAATATTATTCTATATGTTTATTTGTATTATGGATTGTCAGCATGATATAATTTTCAAAGTAGTACTTACTACAGAGAAGATTTTGCTTTAAATTATAGTTCAGCTCCAACTGTACTTTTTAAACTTGCAGTTACTTTAACAGTTAAAATTAAGTATTTGCATAGCTATGTCTGCATTAGGCCATTCGAAGACACTGAATTTGAAGTCTTTTTTGTTTTTGAGGGTTTTATTTTTATCTCTATTTGAATGAGGTTCAGTATAAAGGAATAAGTCAGCAAAGTGGAGCCTCACTGGTGCTCAAAAATGATAATTATTATTATTGTTAATTATTGTTTGTACACATATTCTGTCAACTTTTAAGCCATACCATATGTATGCACCAAAATCTGTATCTTCCACACTTTAAATTTAGGGAGAGTTATCTTCCTACTATAAAAATAATAATTGTCCCCTTTTTTATTTACCCTGATTGATTTATAAAATAGTCCACATAATATCTTGATGATTTATTCAACTGTTCAGCTATCTAGAACATGCATGAATTTACTCTTGTGAAAACCATGACTTCCATATGCAGCTAGGAGGTTAAAAGAATCACATGATTTAACAAAGAAAGTGGTGCTGCTGTGAAAAGTAATGACATTACAGACATTTCAGTTAATCTTTAGCTAATACTGCAAAACCTTTCCAAACTACACATAAGCTTTTCTTTCTTCAGAACAAATGAATTAAAATTAAATGAAAAAGCAAACTAAATCAAACTTTTACTTTTCACATAGATGTGGGACACCTAATGAGGAATTCATTTTGTTATTATAGTACATGGAAAGTTCTTTGTCTAAAATAATCAAGATTTTCTTCTTGACAGGACACTATATTCACCAATTTTAGCATTATTTTCTTAGATAAAAGAACAGTAAGATGCCTACATAAGATTCTCTCTACATTATATTGAAACATAAAGTAACCAAGCACACACATCGCTTTAGAGTTGTGCTTATTAAATTTCACTTCTGGAACAAGATATATTTGAAAGCCCTGTTATGGCAATATTGCTGTAACACCACCACAGGGGAATTATAATTCTCAATATAAATGATTAGACATATAACTGGTGGTACAGATGTTATCCTCTTGTTAGTGGTTCTCACACAAGCTTCTCCCAGAGTGTCTCTTACCTCCCCAAAGAAAACAACAACAATATGAACAAAAATGCTGCCTGTGAACTGGAACATAAAATTAATCTCATTTACTTGTGAATGGTATAGAGCCCCACAGTAGATTTTTGGTTGCTGAAATGTTAAGAAGCCATATCATATCCAACTTGTCAAGTGGATATAGCGCTTCAAAGCAAAATGTTATTTACTTATTTATTATTTTTTGCTAATTCTGCCTTGTTATATATGGAATGGATAGTATAAATGTGTAAGCCTGGCAATAATTCAGGAGATAAATTATCAATGAACCATTGGGGAACTTACCCCATATTAGACCCTCTGAAAACTCTAAAAGCACTTTTAGTAGAGAAATTCTAATGCCGCTGGCCACTCATGGGTTTTAGCATAGTAAACTCAATTCCGACTGTCATTGAATGAGGAAAAGGATGCTCTGGAATGCTTAATGTCACAATATGTAGCTGGTAAAAAGATGGGATTTTGTTGTTTATTCCTACATTTATTTTACCTGACAGATTCCCACTTCTGTCCTAGTGTTTTAGAGTCATGAAAAACAAAGAGCGCCTGTGTTTTGGCAATTAGACCTCATATTTACAAAGATAAAACAATAAAAGAATGCCAAATGATGTCACAGTTCTAAAATTATCTTTTGGTACAACAACCTTGAACTTGGTCTAATGTGAGGTGACTGATGATAAAAATGATTAATTTTTTCTTTGCTCATTTAACCCCTCTTTTTGTTTCTTAAAACAATTTATCCCATTTTAATAATATTAACTACTTCTGTTACTACATACAATCTCTTAATTATAGCTACATCATTTTGAGAAATCACCGATGCTGACAACTGCAATAAAATAAGAACTTTCTGATCTTGAGTATTTGCATTGAACTTGGAGAGTTACAGATAATAAGATAATTTACCCAAGAAGTTAGGACTATGATAAATAAACGCATAAACAAACCCATAGTTTTCTCTACCAATTTGTTATATGCATGGTTTTCATTTCCTTACATCTGCTTAATATAGGGTATAAGGATAGAGTGAAGAAATAAAATGGGAATAAAAGAGAAAACAGAAAGAATGTTGCTCTTTTATAAAAAGAGAAATTACAATGAAATTAAAATTCTCCAGAGTTAAACCGACTACCAATCTAGCTCTTTCTAGTCCCTACTCATCAATCCTTTAACATCAATATTTTGAAATATATGATGACGGTCCAAAAATTGTCCAGCCACATTGACATAACAAGAATGGTTTGCCTGAAACCAATATAGCCTGGCAGCCAAGGAGAATGGATTGGAATGAGCATGTATGAACAATGACGACTCCACTGTACTAGTCAGTGGTGTGGTAGATGCCATTCACTGAGCATATATGCTGTGTGGCCATCACATTCAAATTACTGAGAAAGTAGAGCAATGAATCTACATCAAATTTTGTATTAAGGTTGAACATTCTTCTGCAGAAACTATTCTGATGACTCAGAAGGCCACAGCTATGGGCAACTGGTGATTGGCAGCTTCATCACAACAATGCACCCACTCATACATCACTCCTCGTGTAGTTTTTAGTGAAACATCAAATCACCCTGGTGACTCAACCCCACTACAGCCCAGATTTGGCACCCTATGACTTCTGACTTTTCTCAAAACTAAAATCATTTTTGGAAGGGAAGAGATTTTAAACTATTAATAAGATTCAGGAAAATGAAATTGGGCAGCTGATTGCCGTTGGGAGAACTGAGTGAGGTCCCCAGGTGCCTACTTCAAGGAGACCAAGGCATCATTGTCCTATGTACAATGTTTCTTATATTTTGTATCTTCTTCAATAAATGTCTCTATTTCTCATATTATAAGGCTAGATAATTTATGAACAGAATGTTACAGTCATACAGGGAATAATGAAAAAAATAATAAATATTTATTATGTAATGTTGTATCTGAATATATAAAAATAAGAAAAATCAGTGAAGTCTAATATGAACAGTTAAAATATATATGTATATGTATGTATGTATATGGTTTTAATTAATGTAGCACTTTAATTGAAATAGTGGTAGAAAATTGTGCTTGTATAAAGGATATGAGTGATTTTATGTTAATATTGTCTATAAATAATTCATTTAACTCTGTAGCTCTAATGTTTAACATGTCAATGTTCTTTCTTCCTTTTTTCTTTTTGGTGTGCAGTGACCTTATTATTTTTTTTTAAAGATTTTTATTCATTACTTTCAGAGAGAAGGGCAGGAAGGGAGGAAGAAAGGGAGAGAAATATCAATGTATGGTTGCCTTCCACCTACCTCCAGCTATGGACCTGGCTGGAGACCTCCCTTGCAACCTGGTTATGTGCCCTGACTGGGAATTGAACCAGTGACCTTGTAGGTTCACAGGCTGGTTCCAATCCACTGAGCCACCAGCCAGCATATATATTTTTCATTTTATTTTTTACTTATTTTTTATTGTTACTCTATTACAGTAGTCCCAATTTTTCCCCTTTGCCCTTCCCTACCCTGCCTGCCCCCCCATTTGCACAGTTAATCCCCACACCATTGATTTTTATTTTTCATTTTCTTCTTTTGTTATGGTATTTTTTTCATTACCATTTAGTCCCCCTATACATCCCTCCTGCCCTCCTGCAATCACCACACTGTTGTCCATAAGCATGAATCCTTTTTGCTTTTTACTCAATCCCTCCAAACCCTAACCTTCTCCCTTTAGCTGTCATCCTGCTATCTATGAATCTGTTTCTATTTTGCTTATTATTTGAGTTTGTTCATTAGATTTCACATACAAGTGTCTTTCTCTGGTTGGCTTATTTCACTTAGCATAATGTTCTCCAGATTCATTCATGCTGTCGCAAAGGGTAAAATTTTCTTCTTTTTTATGGCCATGTAGTATTCCATTGTGTAAATGTCCCATAGCTGTTTTATCCACTCATCTACTGATGGGTCCTTGCAATATTTCTATATATTTGTGATTGTAAATAATGTAACAATGAACATATTGTTCTTTTAAATTAGTGTTTTGGGTTTCTTTGGCTATATTTGCAGAAGTGGGATTGCTGGGTCAAAAGGAAGATCCATTTTTAATTTTTTGAGGTATCTCTATACTGATTTCTACAATTGCTGCACCAGTCTGCATTCCCACTAAGAGAGCAAAAGTGTTCCCCTTTCTCCACATCCTTGCCAGTACATGCTATTTGTTGATTTATTGATGGTAGCTATTCTGACAGGTTTTAATTTGAATTTCTCTGTTATAAAATACACAGAATATCCAGCATTGTGCTTCTATAAAATTATTACAGATACATGTGGTATAATTGCTCCTAAAGAAAATATATTGGATAGGCCCAAGTGACTAAGCTTTGCTCATTTTATAGATAATGTTACAAATTATTCTAATTGTACAATTATCTATTTTACCTCTTCTAAACTACACAGAATTTTCATTTATCAAATCTTCAGTCTCCTTTTTATTCTAAATTCAACACCTGTTATTCCTGTAAGTGTAAACATTTGTGTTTTTTAATAAAATTTTTAATATTGCAGCTGCTGTTAAATGACATTCACAGTTGTTGTTGTTGTTTTTAAGATATTCCTAAATTAATGTTTTCCTCTTTTTACTGGTGTTGCTTTAAGAGGCTTGTTTCTGTCCATTTGCCAGGATAGGTTTGAACACAGCTATTTTAACAGTCTGTTTTTCTGAGGATTGCCAAAGTTTGATATAATTTCTGACCTTTGGTACAGATGCTATTATAACAAAACAAAATATTGTGTTTGTTGTTAAACATATCAATAAATTTTTATGTTTTCTCGTGTTCAAGGAGGTTTTATTTTATTCTTAGACACAATTGTTTCTGATGCAAAAATGGCAATAATTGATGTCATTCTTATTTTTGTTGTAGCTAACCTTACTTTTAGAATTTTTCATCTTTCATATAGTATTCTGGAATTTTTCTTGGCTATATTTAAGTGTGAATCTTCAGAATTTTTCTCTTGCTTTTATTCAATAAAATATATATACAGGGTGCACACAATAAAGTGGCAAAATTTTAGTAAAATAAACAACATATTACTAAAGTGTTATATTTTGAAATAAATGTATTCTTATATTAAATATATAAACATAGTCATTATTTTTTAATTGTTAAAAAAGTCTCCACTTGCAATAATAGACTCCATTCGACTTCAGAATCTTCAGCATGCTTTCATTAACATTTTTTATCCATGAACATCATAATGTTTTCAATCTTAGCTTTAACAACCTTTTTATTAGAATAAAGTTGTTTATTAACTTCTCTCACACAAATGCTGCATCCATAATAATCATCTAAAGGATTTACATGTGGTGAACTAGGTGGCCAAATTTCCTTTGACCAGAATTCAGGAACATCCTTGCACCTTTTTGACATTATGTGCTGGTGCACCATCTTGTTGAAAGAGAAAATGACGTCCATTTGTGACTTGCTTCATCCATGGTACAACTACTTCTCTCAAAACGTCAAGGTAAACATCAGTAATCACCTTCAAGCCTTGTGGAAAAAACCTGTGGGGTCATGATATCTCCTTCATTGCTGACAATACCTAACACCATCACTGTAGCAGAAAATTTCATTTTCATGACAATTGCGACTTCATTAAGATTCTCACAGAGACATTTGTTGTTTTTTCTGGTGACTATTTGGTCCTGCTGAAAATTTTTTGCATCAGAGAAGAAAATCAAGGTTTTCTCTTTGGGATCGTTCAATTTTGTAAGCAGTTTTCTTGCTTTTTAAAAGTGCCTTTCCTTTGTTTGCTGTGTCATAAACTGGCCTCTTCTGAGCACATACCATCTATATCTGATATTTTTAGCAATAATCTTGCAAACCATTGCATCCAACATCTTGGATGCAGTGCTTTTGCTATGGAGCACAATGACTTTCCTGGATCTTCACTGATGATCTCCTGGACTCTGTGGTACAATATCTGGATTTGTGTGATCCTCGCGTACCTTACGCATTTTCCTTATTGGTGTGGTGACATCAGGATCAGCATCATACACCTTTTTCATGTTGTAAACAGTACATAAAGAGATGTTATTGAAGTCTGCAATTTTCTTAGCAGTTTTGCCCTGCACCTAGTTCAGAAATTATAGTTGCTCTAATATCGTATTCCTTCAACATGATGGTTGCTCTCAGAATTTAATACTTATATCTGAAACAATGATGTTAAATCATTACCCTAGAAATATAGCTTTTCAAAATTAATTAGAAGCATGTAAAATAAGGAGATGTACCATTGTTGCCAATTTATCACGCTCACCCTGTGTATGTATATTTCCATTTCCATTCAGGATTTTTTTGTATTGTTGTTCTGATTGAATTAATAATAAACCTACCTGGTAATTTTTCCATATTTTTGTAGGTTTAAATTCCATATTTTCCTTCTTTTGTATTTACACCAAACTTCATAATTTTATAATTATACATCTTTAAACTCTTTAAAGAGTTTTCCCAAATTCTTTATATTAACATTTGTATATTCCCTTAACTTAGTCTTTAAGATCATTGAAGTGTAATTAGTAGGTGTGGGAACCTACCTGGATTTCAAGTTTGGCTGCTCATTACTTGCTATGTAGTCTTAGACTAGTCAGCCTCTCTTTGCCTTAGTTTCCTCATCTGTGAACTACAGATGACAACAGTCTCAACTTTATAGTTTTGTTGTAAGGGTTGGATGAGTTAAGAACACATCAAGTTTGTAGAATAGTACCTAACCTATATAGCATATTGTATTACTAAATAAGCATATTGTATTGATTTTTTCAAGGAATTATTTTTTAGCCCTGCTAATTCAGTTTATTCACTGATTATTTTTCCTATTTCAAAAATAGAACAATTTTATTTGCTTTCTTTGCTCTTCATTTTGTTACAGCTAGGTCTGTTTTTCAAATACAGTTTAGCTACCAAATCTCTCCAGAAAAATGTATTAGAAATTAGTGTTATGATTGGTTCTTTAATGTTTCTTCCTACATTATTTGGTACCAATATTGTTTCATGTCTTTGTTTACTTCATGTATATCTTAAAATTTTTATTTTTGTTTCATTTTTACTAAAAGACCATGTTGTTAACATAAGGAGTTGATATATGTTCCTTTCTCAGTTCTATAGGTCTTTTTCCACATATCACTTCCACAAGGAAGGGTGATGAGGGACTTTATAAAAGATGTTTCCCTGCAGAATGACTGAATGTAGCACAAGCTGCCAAAGTAAAAAAGATTTTACTGTTTGTGATATTTTCGTAAGTTTTATTAGTAGGCAAAGGCAGCATTGCATGTTTTTTAAAATCACCCTCAGATATTATGATTTCTTTCTCTTAGGGCCTGACTCCCACATTTGGAGCTTCCTCTGACATATCTGCCCCTTAATTTAAAGGATGGAGCTCAATTATCACTCTGGCCACAACTCTTGTTGCCTGTGCATTCTATGTAGGGCAAGGGGATGGGAGGAGAAAATCTCAGACTTACCTAGAAGTTTTAATTAAAGCTTTGTAATAAATTGCCCATATGATTTCTTCTTCTCATCTTCTGCTCTTTGGATTTATTGACCATGAACTAAAAGCTTGTCTGGGGTTGCTTGAGAAGGGAACTTTATCTCTGGTGTTTGCAGGTGCTGATTGCTTCCTGGTTTCATCTTTCTAATCCAAACCCAATTTTATTTCCTGCATTTAAGGAACTTTCTATCAACTGTGGTATACCTTTTTTTTTTTTTAGCATGTTATAATTGAATTTTTAAATTTTCTTTGAATAAAAACTTAGTATCTAACTATAATCAGTTCTAAAATGGTATTTAAAGTCACTCACGGTAAATCCACTTAAAGCAAAAACCAAAAATTATATGAAGCGAGGAAAAGCCAAGGTTTGGAAAATTAGCTTAAAAATGAAAAAATAAATATTGTCAAGATAGTTTGCAAATTTTTACTTCATTGATGCCTAAATATTTTGTTTTATTTTATTTTATTATTATTTTTAATATTACCATATAACCCCATTATACTTAAGCAATGCAAACTGGGGATTGGGCATCTGGTGCCTTCAATCTACATGATTCAACAATGAGTGTTGAAGGAAATGGATTTTTATTTATAGGGTTCCAAACTTAGGGGGACTGAGAGCCCACCTACTCAGAGCCCTCCTCTTCATGAGACCCAGAACTTCCCTTACTTCCAAAAAGGCTACAAACAAAAACCATGTACATAAATTCTCCATTTCTTTATCTGTCCATCAATTAGTCACACAAACAGATCTCCATCCTATCTGAAATGTGCACTTGGGGGCTTCAGGCAAGATTGTGGAGCTATTCCCCTATTATCAGGGTACCCATACTCTGCACCTGGTTACATATCACCTCCCCCTGCAATTGTCACATTATTGTCCATGTCCATGAATCCTTTTTCCTTTTAGCTTGATCCTTCCACCTGCTACCCTCCCTCACCTTAGTTGTCATCCTGCTCTCTATCTACGAGTCTGTCTCTATTTTGCTTATTGGTTCAATTTGTTCATTATTCTACTTATAAGAGAAATCATATGGTATTTATCTTTCTCTGACTGATTTGTTTCATTCTGCATAATATTCTCCAAGTTCATCCATGCCTTTACAAAGGGTAAACAGGATAAAGAGTCAGAAATAAACCCACACCTTTATAGTCAATATTTGACAAAGGAAGTAAGCACATACAATGTGCTTGCTAAAAATAGTTTATTTAATAAGTGGTGTTCATTCAGAATACCACATTCAGAAAATGAAACTAGACCACCTTCTTAAGCCACCTTCTTACACCACATACACAAAAAAATTCAAAATAGATTAAAGATTGAAATTTTACACCTGAAATCATAAAATTCCTAGAAGAAAACATATGCAGTACAATTTTAGGCATTGACTGTAGAATTTTTTTATTGGCTGTATTTTCCCAGGCAGGGGAAACAAAAGAAAAACTAAACAAATAGGACTATATCAAACTAAAATGTTTTTGCACAACAAAGGAGACCATTAATAGAACAAAAAGACAATCCATGGAATGGGAGAACATATTTGCCAATACATCCTTTTTTTTTTTTTTTTTTTTTTAATGGTTAAAGTCCTTTATTTTTCTTTCTTTTTTTTTTAATTTTATTGTTGTTGTATTACATCCATCCCTTTTTTGCTCCCCTCTGTCCCCCTCCCCACCCACCCTTTCCCCCCAAAGTCAATCCCACCTGTTGTCCATGTCCATGGTTCCTTTATACTAGGTTCTTGTCTAAGCTGCTCCCCTTCTTTGCCTCTGCCTCCCCAATACATCTTAATACACAAAACTTATAAAGAATTTACAAAGCTCAACACAAAACATCAACAACAACAATCCAATAAAAAAACAAAAGAGTAAAGGACCTGAATAAACATTACTCCAAAGAAGATATAGAGGTGACCAATAGACATATGAATAGATGCTCAATATCAGTAAGTATCAGAGAAATGCAAAGTAAAACCACATGAAATACCACCTCACACCTGTCAGAATGGCTACCATCAATAAATCAACAAACAACAAGTGCTAGCTAGGATGTGGAGAAAAGGACACCCTTTTGCAATGTTAGTGGGGATGCAGATTGGTGTAGCCGCTATGAAAAGCAATATGAAATTACCTCATAAAATTAAAAATAGATCCGCCTTTTGACTTGGTGAGCCCACTTCTGAGACTGTATCCAAAGAAACCCAAAACACTGAGTCAAAAGAATATAAGCATCCCTATATTCATTGCAGCATTATTACAATAGCCAAAATATGGGAGTAGCTCAAGTGTCCATCTATAGATGAGTGGATAAACAACTATGGGACATTTACTCACTAAAATGCTACTTGGCCATGCTTAATTCTTTTAAAACTGAAATATTTTATATTAATTTTCATTGACTCCAGCACTTACAATACTATACTGCCACTCCCTTTGCTTTCATTAAGTCCTCTCTCTTTCTTCTAAATTTTAATTTTGATTGTTAAAAATATGCATTCTCTTTATATGGTATTATGGGATATTTGAAATATTAATGACAAAATGTTGAGTCAATTGACCAAAGAACAGTTGATGTTAAATGGGAATGAGTAAACTTTTGTAATGACAACTTGAGCTTTCATATGCAGCCTCATAGGAATCTTACCAATGAAGAATCAGAAGTAGCCCTCTATAGTCTATCAATTCCATAGAATAAAAGGTCTTTTAAAAACTTCTTAATATATTTTATTTTTTATTTTGAATTTTTGGTGAACTTTTTCTCTTTTCTATATCAGAAATTTAGTTTTCTAGGTTCCATAAGTTAATGATCTCAAAAAGTTACTAGGTAAGCAGATAATAATATCTAAATCTTATTGAATATTTTAAAAAAGATTTTATTTGTTGCTTTTAGAGAGAAGGGAAGGAAGACAGAAAGAAAAGGAGAGAAACATCAATATATGGTTGCCTCCCACCTGCCTCCAGCTGAGGACCCGGCTGGAGACCTGGCTTGCAAACTGGCTATGTGCCCTGACTGGGACTCAAACCAATGACATTTGGGTTCCCAGGCCAGTGCTCAATCCATTGAACCCCACCAGTCAGAGCCATAAATCTTACTGAATATTTTTTAACAATTCTTTTTATAATGCTATTTCAAATTAAACAAATGACAAGTTTTCAATATGTAAACTCAATATAGTGGTTCCTAATTTTAATTCATTATTTAATCATCAATGCTGATTTCTGTATATTACATATACATGTATTCTTTATTGCATAATTAATTTAAACCACCCTCACTGGCAGGAAAAAGCTCACTAATTTTATTTTAAAAATTAACCCTAAACACTTCTTCATAATCAGCTTTTCTTTTCTTTTCTTTTCTTTTTTTAAAAAATATTTTATTTATTATTTTTAGAGAGAGGGGTAGGTAGAGAAGCAGAGAGGAAGAGAGACATCAGTGTATGGTTGTCTTTCACCTGCCTTCAGCTACAGACCTGGCTGGAGACCTGGCTTGCAACCTGGTTATGTGCCCTGGCTGAGAATTGAACCAGCGACCTTTGGGTTCACAGGCTGGTACCTTATCCACTGTGCCACCAGCCAGGGCTATAATCAGCTCTTTTTAATAGGATAAGAATTGAATGATTGTTGCTTTCTTTGTAAAAGCCTCTTACCATGATAAGACTTTCTAATTCCAGCTTGCCAACAATTAACAAAAGGTCAAATACATTACCAGCCTGTTACCTCCTGTATAATGGCTTCTTGAATATTTTTAGGAGGCATGGGACACAACTGCATACCACCCCTTTTTCTCAAAATCTTTTTAGCTCCTCCTTGATTGACATGTTGTCCCTATCTAAAGATATTCTTTGCATATTTACAAAAGTGCAGTAAGGATCTTGATTTAGAGATTCTGTTTTCATAACCTACTTTTACACAGATGGATCTGTTATACAGTATATCTGTCCTATATATAAACATAGGCCCATAGTCATGTGGTAACAAAGATTGTTCTTTCATGGTATGAAACACAGTAAAATTTTGCTGATATTTACAGTACTGTAAAAACTAGTAAGTTATCTCTGTTAGTCCTGGAAACAACCTGCCATATTAATAAAATACATGCAAATGATTCAAACTAAATGTTTTGATCATGTTAACAGTTTTAGTAATTATTACTAAAACCTGACTAAAGCTAAAATAATATTTATTAGGTTTCAAACTCCATTGATCTATTTAATGTTATTTCTAAGTAGCCTATGATAAACATGTATAAATAAGGAGTACCTTTGTTCATTTTCTATAAAATGCCAATTTGATTATTGTGTGCTTCCTTTCAGTAGAGAAGATACAACCAAAGTAATCGTCTTGTTCATTAACTAGGATGAAAGAATGATTGATTGATTGCTTAATATTTAAACTGTTCTTCCATGTGCATTGAATTAACTTTTCTGTTGATAGGATAGCTGTCATGCATAATGCTTAGACAGCTTAAATAATAAATTATTTCATTAAAAGAACTGCAGTATCATTATTGTTATTTGGTATTCATGAAAACCATGCTAATGATTACCATGTCATATTTTAAGGAGCTTAAATGAAGTCCCTTACAATTAAACAATAATTTTAGGACAATAAAGTAATGTCTAGGACAACCTATTTACAAAATAAAGATTATATGAGTCATGATTTCAGAAAATGGTTCTAAATGATGACTGTATATATCATTTGTGTATGTATTTTAGAATTATATGTACATGGAAAATATATTGATTAAATAAATAAATAAATGTATAGTATATGTCTCCTGAATATATTTATTTGATCACAATTATTTACAAATGATAAAATATGAATATTTTTTTCCTTTCTTAACTTACAGGCTTAAATTTCACACAATAACACAAATATTTTTTGCGATATTCAGACCATGTTCCTGAATGAGCTAAAGTCACCTAAGAGTCAGTAATTGCATAGCTCTTCTCTTGTATTTATTATATGCTGAGAAAGTTAATGAGTTATGTTCTTACATATTCAGATATTCAACTTACATATTCTGTCAGAGGGAACATGACACTGTTACAGGCACTGTCAGAAAAGGGCAGGATGATTAATTCAATTTTCATTGAGGAAATGCTATTTGTAAAACATTGTGCTAGACACAGGGGTACACGGGGATGGGAAAATCATTTCTAGCCCCTAGGTCTTTATAACTTTCAGATGAAAAAGAGTGATAAAACAAACAGACATGACAACGCAGAGCAAAATAAAATTGTGTCATAAGAAATTAAAAATAACTTGCCATACAGTTTAAGAAAAGAAAAATCACATCCAACTAAAAGGAATCAAGAAAACTTCTTAAGTGGCCCTTGGAGGATATTAAGGGTTAACCTTATGGGATATAAATGTAAAGGATTGATGTGATTCAACAACTAGAAATGAGGTATGAAGACATTTTAATTAAAAGACAAATATTTCAGAAAACATAAGGCATATTTAAGGTATGGCAACAGGTTCTGAGTCAGAAATACCTGTAAGAAAGTATGCATTATCTGATCAGTGTTTTTCATCACATGATTATTACCTCTAAAAAACCAAAATTTCATATGAGAAGCAAAAGCTAGGGAAGATGGGCCAGGCACACAATCCTTTCTCATTTCTATGACACATTCCTCTATATGTGCGTGCGTGTGCGTGTGTGTGTGTGTGTGTGTGTGTGTGTAAAAGCCTCTTTTATGATGCCAACCCTAAATGCAAAGTCCAGAATCCTGAAGTAACCTACCAACATTCAGTTTCCTGATAAGCCTTCATGTTAAATGGAAATGTGATATAGCAGTTTATCAACTCTTCTCACAAATTCTCCAAAAAACAAGATAAAGTAAATTATATAAGTGTATTTGCCATTTTCTTTCTAGAAACCTCCATGGGTATCTGCTGGATAGAGTGAGTGAGGGACATTACTGAAGGGCAGAATATTTGCCTGTACCACTCCAACACCACTACCTAGGAGTGGACTTTGGTACTTAAGGGAGGAGATTTAGAACTCTATTATTCTTATTCTTGATAAAGTAGTGATGAAAGTTGAGTGTAGGATTTTTCAGAGATTATTAAGTGTTCAAGTCTTGAGGCTCTGTTACTTCTGCAGAGCCCCCAAATCTATTCACATCACTGAGACTTCAAGTGTCCTGTACTTGCTTATTGCATGCAGTCGTATCCAGGATGGACAATGGCAAAATCTGGTGGATAAAGAGGCATAGCTTACCTGCTATAACTACCAACGTATTTGTCCACTACCCACTTCCTAAAAATCCATTGGATTTTCAATTTGGCCTTGATTTGAGTGGCTTGTTCTGACAGATCTAAGACAAATATGTTTTTGTAAATATTGTGTTACTTGAGTATAAACTAATTCTTTGCTAGGCTAATGTTTATGTTACATTAGGAAGAAGGGTTCAATGGAAGAATTTATACTCATTTGTAACATTAATAAACAAAGAGAAAATTTTTTTTTTTCAAATCCTGGTTTTACTAATTTCTAGTTATTGACCAGAAATTTATTGTTTCACACTAGTTCATTTCATTTCAGGTAAGTTACTTCTGTGTAAAATTTGGCTTCCTTCTTTATAAAATGAATAAAAAGAATTGATACAATATTGTAAATATTCATATTCACATTTTACGGAGGAGGAATTCAAACCACAGAGAGGTTAAATAACTTCCTCAAGATCACATAGCTAGTAAGTAAGTGGTAGACACAGATTTCGACTGAGGTGATATCTCTAGAGTACATGTTCATACCACTATGCCAAGAGGATAAATTAGCAAGCAAAACTTGGAAGAATGTCATCACAACAGATAAAAATGGAAATATTTAAAATTTCTGAACTCACTTTCAAGATTAAATTATATCACCAAACTGTATTTATAAATAGAACACCAAACACCAATTATAGTTTGTGATTTTGAGGGAAAAATTAAAACATAGCATGGGTCTATAACACTGACATACACATTAGAAATAAATCATAAAACAAAGGGATCCAGGAACGAAGATTTTGAAGATAACATTTCTCTCCTTAGTTCTCGGTTATAACTGCCTTAGGTTGGAAAAGATTAGAAAAAGTCAATGGACCAACATCAGCTACTGTGGTTCAAAATATACTATTATTTATTTATTTAGTTAGTTATTATTAAAAAATAGTTTATTTATTATTTTTAGAGAGAAGGGGAAAGGAGAGAGGCAGAGAGAGAGAGAGACATCAATGTATGGTTGCCTTTCACCTGCTTCCAGCTGTGGACCTGGTTAGAGACCTAGCTTGCAACCTGGTTATGAGCCCTGACTAGGGAATTGAACCAACAACCTTTGGGTTCGTAGGCTGGTGCCTTACCCACTGTGCCACCAGCCAGGGCTACATATACTATTTTTTTTTTAAGTTGAATTAATTGAGTAACATTGGTTCCCAAAGTCATACAGATTTCAAGTGTACAACTCATTAAAACATCATCTGCACACTTCATCGTGTACCCATTGCCTTACGCACTGGCGATCCCCGTCACTATTTTTATCCCCATTCCTCCCCCTTGCCAACCTCCTACCTACCCCCTGAAACCCCTTCCCTCTGGCTATGGGTAACTAGTCAGGTGAGGCATTTTAGTAGTAAATCTTTCCTTTAGATGAGTAAACAACATCTTCTGTATGATGTGTTTTGATGTCTGTCATTGTAAAGAGAGTCAAGAAGTTGTTTTCCTTAAATTATAGTTAATCGTGCACATTTCCAGATAATTAATGTTCAGTATTATGATTTAACTATTTTTGGAAATGACAGGCACATTTTAACATATCACATAATCCTATCTTTTCTTGAAGTCACAGAACACTAAAATATCACATTGCTGACTTTTTAAAATAGTTTTAAAAATAGTCGATTTGAAAAGAAAATATTTGGGATTCAGAGTAAAAAAAATATTTAAACAGTATGTGTATGATCCATTAGTATTTCTTTTCTACTATTACTACATGCCATGACCATTTTATTTTCTATGCATCACATGCATTGTATTTATTATATTATGACTTAATTTGAATTCATTAAATCATACAATTAGCTGCATATGTTAATATGTTTATCTGCCTTTTTCTCCAAAATGATCCACAGAGATTCACATATTAAAAGCAAATAAAATATCTTTGAGAAAGGTTTAGTAACTGGGCATTAGTAAATAGTATGAAAATAATTTCTTCATCAGTATGGGAAACCGGTTTCAAAAAGCTGGAAGAATATGAATTAAATGTTCTCAGGGAGAACTGGAAAAGGTTAAAATTCATCATTTTAACTGATAGTTTTGCTGTGTGAAAGGAGATAACATGAAGAATACCAAATATAGTTTTAATTTTATAGTCTCACCAGTAATGTTTCTAAGGGGAAAATAATTTAATCATTTCAATTGTAAACAAGCTTCTTATGATACTTAACTGGCATTATATTTATTTTTCCTTGATGAGATACATTTCTGAGTTTAAAAGCCATTAAGTTAAAAATGTTAGCATCTTTCCTTTAGATGCAGTGCAACTTTTGAATTGTCATTTAACTCTTGTTAGATGTGCTAAACCTCATACTTGGATTAAGGATGAGACTGGATCTCATGGATGCAAGGAATAGAATTAGCTTAATTATAATTTAAAACATCAAGATCTTCTCAGATTAAAATACAATTTCTATTGTTCTTAACTTTGAGTTTTCCTTTATTTGTTGAATGGTAATGTAAGAGAAAGTCCAAGGTCATTCAGCGGTTTCCTGGTTTGATTAGAAAAATAAAAAGATAGTTATAATAGTAAAGCTTGATACCAAGATGCGGAGTTTTTCGTAGGCTCCAACCTTGGTCTCTGACTTGATATCATGCCAAAGAATGTTCCTGTCATGGTGAAGCTCTGACGTTATTCCCTTTATTTGGAACAGAAATGAGATCAGTCCTCACCCCAAGACCAAATATTAAACTATAGGCTATTTATAGACCACAGAAGTCAGAAGATTGGTATATTTTATAGGCATTTTGTAGAGAGTTTATTTTTCTTGTTCCATTTCTTAATCAAGAGGCCAAAAGGTCCATAGGTGGCCTGCAAACTGTTTCTAGCACAGAGGAAGAGCACAAATTTCCTAAAAATGTTTGCTGGTGAGGGCGTAACCTTATAGGACATTCAGTTAAAAGTGTTGGTTTCTTTTAAACAAAAGGGAACTTCTGTAAGTGGTTACCAAGAGAACCTGAAGTACCTGGAGGAGGAGTTTAGATATCAGGACAGGCAGAAAGACTCAAGAACATAGAATTGCTTTTATACAGGGTCTATATTTAATCAAATTGAGCTGTGGAATTCTTCTATTAAGAGTGAAAGAAGACCTGAAAACTTGTTTTTTTTTTCATAAGTATTTTTGTTTATATGAGTGTGAGAGAAGTCTAAAGGAGTAAATATTTGATTCTGATACCAGACCACAAACTCCTAGGCCAAGGTTGGCCTAAAAGTATTCAAGCAAAGGTTGAGCTGGACAGACCCTGATTAAATACACAGATAAATATTTAGAAATAGATTCCTTGGTCTGTACTTGTGAAACATCACTGCATTTCCAATGCTCGTTTTAATCTCACATTTACTCTTCTTGCTCCACATTTTGCATCTAACTTTCCATATTTTCTTCAATATCTTGAAATTTAAAAGAAATGGAAGCCCTGGCTGGTGTGGCTTATTGGATTGGTGCCAGCCTGCAAACCCAAAGGGCCCTGGTTTGATTCCCAGTCAGGGTACATACCCAGGTTGCAAGCCGAGTCTCTAGCCAGGTCCTTTGCTCTAAGCAGGTGAAAGAAAACCATACATTGATGTTTCTCTCCCTTTCTTCCTCCCTCCCTGCCCTTCTTTCTAAAAGATAATGAATAAAATATTTATAAATAAATAAGTAAATAAAGAAAAGAAATGGGATCTGCTTATTAAAATATCAAATGGACTTTAAATGTAGTATTTTTATCTTATTTTTTAATATTAAAATTATTTCCAAATATAAGCATGATTTAAATATTAGCTAGGCATTTACTAACTAGCTGGTTCATCTTGGAAACTTTTAACCTCTCTGGTTAAAATTTGGTAAAATTTGGATAATCATACATTAAAATATTGTTGAGAGGACTAAATAACATGATGCATGTAAATTGGTAAATGACCAGCAATAACTAAATGGTTATTATTATTAATTGTAAAGTTCTATCTAGCCTGTTGGTTTTTGCATTTCCTTAATTTTGCAGCTTGCTGGGGAAACACAAGATATAAGATCTGTTTTAGTGATATTTGGGGCATATTACTATAACATAGCCCATTTTCTTAGTTATCTTTGAAAATTTGGCACTGTAGCAATTTGCTTTGGTGCCAGTTTATTCTATCACAGTGCTGGGTAAGAGAGGAGCAAGATCAGTAATGTCTTCTTAACAACCTCAAGCTATTCACCGTACGTACTAAGCAATTAATTTCCACCTTTGCATATTTTCATATTGTCCCCATTGGACATGAAAATAGCCTAAAACATAAACTTGAAATGTTAGCTAATAAAAAGTTTAAGTAAATTAACATATATCATCCCCTCTTTTAAATTTATACTTATAATTTTTTTATTTTAAAGGAAATTGAATTGGCTTCAGCTATTGATATTATTTACATATTTGTACTGTTGTTAGATTATTATCTTTAAGATAATTAAGTGCAATTATATCGAGCATGTTTTAGCTAACTTTTATGCACTATCAAATACAGACAAAATTAATCACATGTTCCATTCTCAGTACTGTGTATCCTTTGTTCACACAACCATTTCAAAAGTTCTGCTTTAGTCCTACCATGTCTATTTAACTTATTGGTTAGCACATGCCACTAATGAAGCAGGGGCATGGATGACATCCATTTTCAGGCCAATTAGTTTTACGCTGTCCACAGACCATAACCTTACCTAAGGCAAATTGTACTAAAATTGAACACCCTCCATTACAAAACAGCTAGCACAAAGAAAATGTGATGCTTTTTTCCCAACTGGAACAACAATTTAATGTCTATGTCTGTCCAATGGAAATCATTATAATCTTGCATAAACACAGCACATTATTATTTTAAAAATTATCATACATGTAAAAGTTATTACTTTTTAATCAGATTCTTTTGAAACAAACCAGTTTATTGATCTTTAAATTCTTTTATTTTGATTAACCCTTGAATGTATATTCTGAATCACAGAGAGCCAAATGGTAGTTCTTATTATGGATATTCTATCTGGATTTAGTTATAATTTTACAAAAACAGTTTCAGTTTAACTTTTATTCTTCATGGGTGCACAAATAAAATATTATTTGAACTTTTAGGTCAGTTCTATTTTACCATTATGATTAATGACCTCTATTCATACAGTAGTGGTGGGAGTTAGGTTTATGATTCTCATAATGGTGTTGAGCCTTTGAATTGCACATATATCTCTTACCATTAGTTAGTACCTAAAAGTGTGGCTGAATATGTATAAACAGCATGTAAATCATTACAATTAAAAATGTTCAAATTGCTGAACCAAAGCAATTGGCTTGATATGCCATCTGTTATTTTCCTTTGAAAACTTCTAGTCTGTCTCAGGCAGCCATTTAACATTTAAAATGGTGTCCCCTTTTAAGGTGTGTGATGGGCTGATAAAGACAAGTTTTGCTTTAATTATCAACAATTTTTGTGATGTAATATAATTTTTGCAGTGCTCAGGGCTCTTTATAAATCAAAAGGAATCCAACCAAAACAGTAATTAATGCCAAATGACTAGTCACAAAGTCCCTAATTAAAAGGTTCTAACCTTTGATTAAACCTCATCACACTTTCTCTTGATTACAAACTGTTGTCTGAAAAAGGAATCTAATTGGGTACCTAGTATATTGTCTCTATAAAATGACAACATCAAATTATATTAAATGATTATGGTTTGCTTAAAAGTTAGAAACCATTCTTAAGTCATAATCTTATACAGTATTGATTGTTTTTCTCTTTCTGCCACTCTAATTGGAAGCTTTGTTTTTCATTAAACAATGTACTAAAAGGAAAGAATCAAGTAAATTTACTTATGATTTATTAAAAATCTGTAGATAAGAATATTTTGGAACTATATTTTTGAAGTTGTAATTAAAGACAGTAAATTTATTCTTACAAAACCAATAGAAAAGCTGTGAGAAAAATGCTACTTTGAGTCAAATCACTATGGCATATTTTTTGCTAATAGAAATATTTCAAAATCTGAGTGATTTTTAAAATTTTCTGTTTTTTATATTTCTCATGATCTAAGGCATATTTTCTTTGATTGGATATTGAAATCATTAGTTATTAATTTAGTTTTCTTCTGTATATTTTTTCCATTGAACTTATTTTGTTTTGCGATTATAGTGTTATATTTAATGATAGTTTCCCTAAGTTTGGCCATAAAGTGATATTTTAATTAGGTCATGAAAAGAGATATAAGACTAAATGGACATAATGAAAAAGACTTATTGGTCTTTTCTGGGTAGTTCTTACTGCCATGTATTATTTTATCTATTTTAATGACAGGAAACTAAGCTATACTCAATCTAATAATAACAGTTCCCATTCAAGATTTAATATTATAGGCTTACAAGTTGATTTTAATACAATGAGTGGTTTACTGTTATTGTTAAACTCAAACTGTCATTGTGTTTAGCCATATCCAACCTACTTTATAACAATATTATATACTGTTCAAATCTCGTTTGTGTCATTATATCATTTTTTTTTAAAGATTTTATCCATTATTTTTAGAGAGAAGAGCAGGGAGGGAGGAAGAAAAGGAGAGAAACATGAATGTATGGTGGCCTTTCACCTGACTTCAGCTGGGCTCCTGGCTGGAGATCTGGCTTGCAATCTGGTTGGTTCTATGCCCTGACTGGGAATCGAACCGGTGACCCTTGGGTTTGTAGGCCAGTGCCAATCCACTGAGCCACACCAACCAGGACCATTGTAACTATTTCGATTATTCCAAATGAATGAATAAATTAAGAAAAGCTTTGCGGTCTCAGAGCAAAGGCTTTCAGTGTGTGCCTACTACAGTGCTATGCATGGCATGTAATGTATAACATTTCATTTAACCTACCAACCAAATCAATCACCATCTATAATTTAAATTAAAATGTTCATTTTATGTATATGTCACATGGAGTATATATAGAAGTAGAAGAATATATAAATATTTTATTATATTAAAACCATACGAATGTAATTAAAACTTTGATAGCAAGCTATTGTGTTTATGGCTATTTTGTATCTCATACATCATTTTTAATCCTAAGATCAAGTTAATAACTAAAGAAATAAAAATGCTTTCTTGAGCCTTCATCTTAAAGTAAAATTAAGTCCTTGATTAATTATCATAACACATCTTAAACTATAGTATTGGGTAATTTATAATTATGACATACGAGTAAAACAGTTTGCTAAAATTTGTGGATATGACACCAACAAAAATTTGAATTAACTTCACATTGATAAATTGAAACAATAAAACAAGGTAAAAAAATGTATCATAAAGTGATTTCAAAGTTAATCCAGTCAAGTATTTAACACATAATGTCAAAATTGATAACTTTGTACCTAAGTGAAAATATAAATATAAATTCCTTTTGAATTTTGAAGATTCTCTTTGAAAATTTAACAGGCTACTATAATTTTTTACACATGATTATATAATAAATTATTTAATTCTAAATACAATTTCTGAGATAAGGTGTATAAAACAATTCAACCAGATCAGTTAAAAAAGCAATGAAGACTCTTACGGACTATTGCAATAGGGGAGAAATTAAATTTAACTCAACTGAAACAAAAAGCAGGAGAGTTTTTAAAAGCTTGGGAGAATTAGTACATTAGTAGAGGACATCTGTGGGGAGCTTTGGTCACTGTGGTTATTTGCATCTGCTAATAATGGTCATTTCTGGAGGTTAAGCTCTAAACTCCCACAGAAGCTGGGAGGTAGGGGCCCTGTTTTACTAGGTGATTACATTTCAAAGAGATGGCTCCCAAATCCTTGAGGAAGACATTCTTTGGTTGTAGATTACATCTCAAGGGAACAGAAAAAGAATTTACCACTGCAAGTTTCCTGAACAAAATTCTCTAAGAAACTGGAGATCAGAGGCTGGGAGTCAGGAGGAAGCCTATCTGAACGTGAGTCAGGAATGAAGGGAATGTTCAGGCCACCTTGGTCAGATGATGTTTCACCTTTTATTTGGAATGAACATTTGTAAAGAGATGGGGCATGATATTAACAATGACTTGTCAATTTTTCATCTGTTGACTTTGGATTCCAATGTGTCTTTCTTCATTATTAACACATCTTAAAGACCAGGATTTTGAAAACATGATACCTGCACTAAAATATGAATTATAGTGTTTTGTCATAGACTCTTTTAATCTTCATTACACCCCCAGAAGTAGAACTTTCTATTATATCCAACTTATACTTGAGAATATGGATGTATAGAAATGTTTAAGTAACCTGTCCAATACTCAATATTTGCATGCACTGAAATGCAAACTCAGGTAAGTACAAGAAATACATTTCTGGGCTCAACTGTAAATGCATCATTCAAATAATGGATTTAGCACAAACTATGAAAATAATTAAGGCTTTGTTTACATTTTTTTGTCTTGAAAAACCAAAAACATAGAAGATATTTAAATTTGTGTGTACATTTTTTCTTTGTATTAATTTCACATATTGCTTTAGGCCATGCCATGATGTCATATACTTTTTCTTTACAAGACAGTAATAGATAATTATGAAAAAGAAGAAGATGATGATGATGAAGAAAACTGAACTAATTATTACAAGTCCTGGAATAGGTGATTTGCATTCAATAGCTAATTTAACTGAAATATAATCATAAGATTTTTCCCATGATGTTGATTGGCTTTATTTTATTAAATCAATGCAATTTACTTTTATTTTAAATTATAATAATAGTACTAATAAAATATTTATTTGACATTTGTTACTGGCATCATGGCTTTTATATCTTTTAGGCCCTTAAGAACATAAAGAACACACAGACAATATAAAAACAGCCTACAATAACACAGCAAGTATGGTAGAGTCAGGATCCAAAATGAGGGAATCTGACTTTGTATTGTAAGTTCACTCTGAAATGCAAAGTTCAGCTGCCTTCTCAACATTCCAGTTTTACATTATTAATACACTTTAAAAAATAGATTCAAATGATCACAAATAATTTGGTTATACTAACTGAATCATGCTTCCTGAATATACTCCTATCTTTGTCATCTAATAGTTCTGTAACCCTGGAAGTTATTTGATCACTGTGACACTTAGTTTCCTCTTTGAAACATAAGAATGGTAATTCTGAAAAACATATTTCAGAAGGGTGTTTCTTGCATAATTAAAATAAAATAAGAATAAAATATTTCATAAATTTAAAGATAGATACCATGCAAGTTCTAATTAAGTATATAAAAATTTTTGAACCACTACTAGATCTATAAAATGTTAACTGAGCTTCAAATTGTCTTTTGGAGAAAAAAATGTTTCATTTTGGCTATAAACAGTAAATAAGTGCAATTAAAAATGTATTTAAATTAAATTGAACAACCTGTTTTTAGCCCCTTTAATGTTTTCTACATTTATTTTATGTTTTTTAAATTATTACTTTTATAATTTAATTTAATAAACTTATTGCTATATGAGCAAAATGTTTAATATAAGCTGTGTTTTCCTACTTTCAAGGTATTCAGTTTTACATAGACTACCTTTTTAATAAATAAAAAAATCAAGCATATAATTGAGTTTTAGAAATGCATCCCTTTATGTATAAAAATTCAAATTGCTAATAATCAAATTACATTTTCATTTGTTAATGTGGCAATGAAAAAATATTTAATAATATCTGCTAATTGGATGATATATAGAAGTAGAGAATACAGAGTGAGGAGGTTCTAATTTGGTCCTTCTTTATATGAATTGTTATTTGATATAGTTTCAAAATAAAATTGCAATAATAGTGGAAAAATTACCATGTACCCTTCATTTGGCAAGCCCAGGTTTCTCAGTAAAGTCCTTTGTCATAAAAGATTCAATCCAGAATCATTATTGCACCCAATTCTTAGTCCTTGTCATTTAATTGGGAACAGTCCTTCAGTTTCTCCTTGACTTCCCCAAATGTAGCATGTTTGAATAAGTCAGTAACTTTTTAAAAATGTCCTTAAATCAGTTTCTCATTGCTGTTGTAATAAATTATCATAAACCAAGTGGCTGAAAGCAACACAAATTTATTATTTTAATTAAAGTTAGAACCAAATGGGTTTCAAGTGTTAAAGTCAAAGTGCCAACCTGACTGCAGCTCTTCCTAGAGGCTCAGAGAGAGAACAGGTTTTCTTGCCATTTTGAACTAGAAGCCACTCTCATTCCTTGGCTTGTGGTCTCATTCCTTCCCTTAGTGCAGTGTGAAATACGCTCCTATCATCTCAATCCTCCTGAACCTAGCCAATGTTCTCATTGCTGCCAGGATGTCACATGCTCACAGGGTGGCCCCAATACCAACTTAAGTCTGCTATACTGCCTTACCTCATTTGAGTTTGTCTAATGAGTTTTTGACAATAGAGGGAAGAAAGGAAAGACAGCAGAAGATAAAAGGAGGAAAGTGATAAATAGTCTTTAAAGAAAAGGGAGGGCAGGAACAATTAGTCCTGCTTTTGTGAGAACAATTTATAATTGTCTATTAATTTTTATAACTTTTTCCTAGAAGTAATTTGAAATGTTTAGAGAAGTTGGAACAAGAGTACTACAAAGAACACCAAAAATCCTTTACAAGAATTACATTTTGTAAACACAACCACATTTCCTTTCTCTTTCTCATTTCTCTCTTTTCTCTATATTGTACTAGTGTATATGCATATGCTCTATTAAAGCACTTACTTACATACATATGAATCCATCCATATACACATTTTTTCTGAATAATTTGAGAGTAATTTTATATACCATTATTTTTATGTATATTTCTTTTTTTCTTTTCTTAATAGCTGGTTAACTCAGTTGGATAGGAAGTCTTCCCAATAAGCCAAGGTTGTAGGTTCAAACCTTGGTCAGGGCATATATAAGAATCAACTAATGAATGCATAAATAAGTGGAACAACAAACTGATCTCTTTCCCCCCCCTCTTTCTCTCTCCAAAATTTTTAACTAAAAATGAAAAAAAAAGAATATTGCCTTATATAATGTCAGTGCCATGACTAGGATCAAAATTATAACATTGATACCTTTTTTTGTTTAATCACCTATGTGTATTTCAATTTGATTACTTTATCCAATAATGTTCTTTATAACATTCTTTTTTAAAAATATTTTATTTATGATTTTTAGAGGGGGGAAGGGATAGAGGCAGAGAGGGAGAGAAACATCAGTGTATGGCTGCCTTTCATCTGAGACCTGGCTTGCAACCTGGTTATATGCCCTGGCTGGGGAATCGAACCAGTAACCTTTGGATTCACCTTATCCACTGTGCCACCAGCCAAGGCCTACATTCTTAAAATTAATTCTTAAAAGAATTCTGTTTAGGAGCAGATATTACAATTAATTGTTATGTCACTTTAGTCTCCTTTAATTTGAAATATTTCCAAGGTTTTAAAAAAATCTTTTATGCCATTGATATTTATAAAGCTATATAGTTTCCCTAACCTTCTAGTAGAATATAGCTAATTGTTATTAAAATATGCATTTCTTTAGAAATAGATAATTAATTTCTCATCATTTAATTTTATGTGAAAAGTATTTTCATATATATAAAAGTGTGTTAATAACTGTGTCAATTTCAACACTTTAAAAATAAAACATCAGAACCTATTTATATACCTATTAAGAGTGAATTAATTATATACATGCTTATGTGTTTAAACCATGAAATTCTACATATTTATTCACAAGCATAATGCTTTGTAATGGAAAGAAATGCTTGATTTATCAATACTTGGAGAAAAATAAATTATATAAAAGCATGATTACTACTCTAATCACAATCATTCATATCCTACCTATAAGGTATGCCAGTGTGGTAAGTTATTGCTGCTCTTTAAAATACTATGACTAAACCATATTTTGAAAAAAATATATTGATATTATTTTGCACTAAATGTTATTTGATGTCACACAAATTTAGACTTCAAAGGGGGAACCTCAAAAACCCTAAATTTATTTATAAAACAATTGTGTATTTATTCTTAGATATGTATATTTCAGTCACCTTCAAAATACTCTCCATTTAATGGAATACACCTGTTGAGATATTTTTTCCATTGGTCAAAAAAGTTTTTTAACTTGTCAATTTTGATGCCTTTTAGTGCTTCTGTCATTTTGTTTGATTTCAGCTTTTTCACACCAACAAAACCGTTTCCCTTTGAGGACTTTTTTTCATCTGGGGGAACAAACAAACAAAAAGTCACTGGGAGCAAGATTGGGTGAATAGGGAAGGTGGGGCACAGATGTCATGCTGTTTTTGCTCAAACACTGATGAGCTCTCACTGTGTTGTGAGCAGGTGCACATGTAAATCAACTATCATGAAATAGGCAAACACTTTGAAAGAGTCTTCAAAAGAAATTCACCAAAGCCAAACACAGCCTCTCCCAACAACACCAGCTAATTAACTGATACAGGTGGGTTCCTAGAAAACCACTCTGGCAAGGGGAGCTTGTTCACCAAGGGGCCCGCACTTCAGAAGATAATTCCACATTTTTTGGAGGTCGCTCTTATATAATTCAAATTATGTTTCAACAATTAAATAATTAAAACTTCTTGCATTAAAAAAAATCTTAGAAATTTAATTATTTAGCAGTTTTCCAACATTATATCAGAATTTTAGTTACATCTGAAAATATAGCCTCAAGTATTTTATTCAATGTAGGGTTTTTTTAACAGAAAAATTTCTTTACAACTTCAGAAAGGCATTATCTACTAGTATTTTCGAATATGTACAATTATTATTTGCTAATATAGCAGATCATTTTTGGTAATATGTTTAGTATATATTCAAATACATTCTGAAATTAAATGTATGTGTATCAAATAACTATCTAAATAATGTGCAGTAGTTATTTTTTGAATCAACTTATAGATATTCAGCAGAGAAATCCCCATGTATAAATGCTATCTGTGTATTCAACAATCACATCAGTCCCAGCCTCAAATTATACAATAGGCAGCAAAATATTGCTGCTAATTGGTATATGTTTTTCTTCTAGCAATAAAAATTCTAACCTTTTACTTGACAGATATTTGGGTAAAATGCCAAGTAACATTTTAAGAGCTTATCTGTGCTTTTTACAGTTCTGTTTATGCTACCACACATTCAGAAGGAAATAAATGAGAAAGTAAACAAAAGCAAAAACAAGATGTAGTTAGCTATTTTCAGATAAACATATAATTCAAAAGCAAATTAATTTCAAATATTTAAAATATTTAAAAAATTACTAAAGTATCAAAATAACACATTTCTAAACATTTGGAGTATTTGAGAGGAAATAGCATGTAGGATGATCAAAAGATAGTAATTATAAATAAATACAACAAGTGCATTTTTAAAAATTATCTTTCTTAAATGTTCATTATATTCCTTTTTGTCATTATTTAACTACAGATGGACTAATACTACAATAATAGTGATGATGATTTTTTAGAGTTAACAAATTTCATATCTATCAGCTGCTTCCTACAAATTTGGGAAGAAGGAACATCATATGCTTTATTAGCATATGCTTTATTAGCATTTTGAGGTCTTTCAATAATAGCATTTTCAACATCAAACCCTGAAAAATCTACCTCTGCCCCACACCAAGATTGTGAAAAATGTGGCACAATTAGACTGCCAACATACTTTATTATATACTATGATTATATTTAAGAGTGCTTTTTAAAAAATCACTTTAGGTATTAATGCTTTTGTTGAAAATACTTACTAATTAATCCATATAAACTAATTAGGTTTGTTTAGTTCATAGATATTTTATCTATGAACCTCATTATCACTCATTGGAGTGAATGATAAATCGATTCAATTGAACAGAAATGTAGACAACTGTGAGTTTCAATGAATTAATCTACACTTTTATAAGGAAAATAGCATTTTATTAAATGATGCTAATCTGGTTGATTCATTAAAGACATCTATCAGATATTGGACTTGACATATTCAACAATGTTGAAACAGCAGTTTAGCATGCCTTATGTAAAAAGCTAAATCACATAAATAAAAGTGGGAAGTATTAATAAATCTTTTCCCTTTGAAATGTCACATATGGCATACCAAGTCAATGAGTTCTTATGTAATTTACCTATATATTAATTCCTCTTTAGCATTGACTAGTTTCCCAGCAATGCTAAAGATAAAAAAGAATGTTAGTTATGGATCTACACTAAGAATGCTACTACTCTTCTTGGAGGATAAAGTAGTATTTACAACAAATGTCACAATAGAAAATGAAAGTAGTTATAAGTAATCAGTTGTTTCCTGTGGAAACCGAATGATCTCTGTTACACAAACAGACTTGCCAAGTGAGAAGTAGCACAAAAGCAAACATGAAAATTAGTATTGCTTATATGAGTAAGAGTGATTGAAATTAGGTATTGGTAAGGAGAAGTGGTGTTATTAGGTTATCTATATATTTTCTTTAACAAAAATTATTGTGTCCATGTATAAATTTTTAATTGAAGATATTAAGAAGTCATCAACCACTTTATTACCCAGTCATAAATGCTTATTATATATTTCTTTAAATGCTTATCTCCCCACTTAATTTTTACCTATAAATATGTATACACAAGTTTGTAAAAAGTTCAAATATTGTATACTCTGATTTTATTAACTGCTGTTTAATGTAAAATTTTAAGCATTGTTTTACTTTACTATTTTTTTACATTAACATTTGAAAAGAATGCTAACATACTTGTCATATACCTAGCTGTTCTACACTGTATTTTTCCAATTTCTTTGTGATAGGCAGAATACTTTCTGCAAAAATGTCCATATCCTAATCACTAGCATTGGCAAATATGCTGCAGTTCATTGAAAAAGTCACTTCTCAGGTGTAAATAAGGTTACAGAATTTAATTTAGGGAGATTATCTGAGTTACTTGATTGGACCCAGTCTAATAACATGAACCCTTTTAAAAGCGGAGAATTTCTCTAGCTGGAGGCAAAAGAGATACAGCAGAAGGAGAAATCAGAAAGGCTCAAAGTTTAAGAAGCCAGTTTGCTAGTTTGAAGATGGAGAGGGCAACTTGACAAGGAATGTAAACAGTCTTAAAATGCTGGGAATATCTCCTGGTTGACAACCATCAAGGAAATGGGGACCTAATTCCTGCAGTCATGCAGGACAGAATGTGGCTAAAAATCCTGTATCATGGATAAAAGACTTTTTGGTCTGCCTGTTCACTATTGTAATTCTAAAACCTAAAATATATATCTCATTTGATGAATGAATAAATGAATTACATTTCTACTTTTGTATATGGTTTTTAAATATAACATATAAGATTGCTTTTTCCTATTCTTTTGAGAGATGATTCTAATTTTCTTTATTTTTCAGAGTTACAAGTTCTGTATTAAATATGTAATATTGTTGGGATGAGAGATTTAGAATAAGAATCTATTTGATAAAATAAAGAAAATGCCCCAAAATGAGTTACTAGAAATTTAAAATATCAATTTAGTAAAATTAGAAAAACATTACAGTGTTCAGCTAATCTTACAGAATGAAAAAGCAAAATAGGGAGAACAAAACAGGGAGAACTGTGGAAATTGCCTGTTTATTCTGGTGCAAGAGTAGAAAAAGCAAAGAAAGCAGAGGACTTTGAATATATGGAGTTGAGGCATTTTATGAAAGACTGAGGCACCAGTCTTGGTTCCAAGAAGGTGTTTCAAATGAATTTGTTCAATAAATAAAGTCATGTTCTGGCCAGTTGGTTCACATGGTTGGAACATCATCCCATATATTAAAAGTTTGCATGTTCCATCCCTCATCAGAGAGTGTATGGGAGGTAACCAATGCACGTTTCCCTCTTACATAGATGTTTCTCTTCTCTCTCTCTCTCTCATCAGTCAAAAAAATTCTCCCATGAGAATTTAAAAAAATTAAAAACCTGTTTAAAAAATAAATAAGTGATGAAGGAAAAAATATATATTATTTATTTAAGAACTTAAATTGATTCCAAAAGCTAACGAGCATTTGCAATATTGTATAATCGTGACTTCTTCCATGGTTTAGCTACAATGGCTAGTCTACATTTCAAGTAATTAAGCTCCCATGCTGCCTTGCTCTTCTTCCCATCAGCTTGCCTCCTGGAATGTCAGCTGTCCTGGAAATGGTAGCAGCCCACCTTCATGTTAACCAGTGGGTTTGCGGTTTGGCCAGCTGTCGCGTGGTTTTTCTGTTTGCCCATAGAGTGCTGGGAATCGAACCAGTGACCTTTGGGTTCACAAGCCCTTGCCTTCTCCACTGTGCCACCAGCTAGGGTTGGGTGTTCTCCTTTCTTAATAGAGATCCTGCTCCTTTGATTCCCCAGCCAGGGCACATAACCATGTTGCAAGCCAGGTCTTCAACTAGGTCCATAGCTGGAGGCAGGTGAAAAAGGCAACCATACATTGATGTCTCCCTTTCTGCCTCTCCCCCTTACCCTCTCTCTAAAAATAATGTAATCTTGAAAAAGAGAAAAAAAAGATCCTGCTTCTGTCATTGTGTTTATTTTTCTTTGATTTTATTTATACCTTTATTGATCCCTTCCTTCTGAGTTGTAGAAAAATGACTGAAGTTTTTTATGCATTTCTCTAAGTTTTCTGCAATATTCTTTTTACTATTGACTGCATCTACTATTGTTTTACATTTCATATTCATGACTTTTAAAGTGTCATATTATTTCCCATTCATGGCCACCTCTTCACATTTCTTAGATTCATAATCTCCAAAAATACTTTTGAGCCTATGAACTAAAATTTTGGAAAGATTTTTTTGGTTCTGCATTATTTCCACTTCACAAACAAATATGTGGTTTGCTTCCTCAGCTGTGGTCCTGAAACTCATCAGTGGTATCTATTTTTCAGAATGATACAATTTACCTTGTTCATCTTCACAGAGGGAAATCATTGAAGATAAAGACAGTTTCCTGGAGACATTGTATAGATTTTGATCAAATTCAGACTAAAGTAAAGGCTCTGTCATTTGGTGTAATTCCCAGAATTACTGCTAAAACAAAATATGCAACTACCTTCTCCCCACAATCCCACTCTTTTGACTTCTTCTTGCTAGGGTACATGAGGTTTGTTCAGAAAAAGTCCAGCCAGTGTTAATGTGAAAATGGGTTGCAAGACATCAAGGTAACCTGGCAGCCAAGAGAGTGGGCTGGAATGTGCATGTGTGAACAATGATGACTTCACTGTACTAGTCAGTGGGGGTGGTAGAGGCAATTGAGTGAACATGTGTATTGTGTGGTTGTCACATTCAAAATGATTGAATAGTGCAACAAATCTGCATCAAATCTTGCATTAAGCTTGAACATTCCTCCGTAGAAACTATTCAGGTGATTCAGAAGGCCACAGCTATAGGAAACTGGTGATTGGCAGCTTCATCACACCAAAAGACCCATGCATGTATTATTACATCATGCGTCCTGTCTAGTGCAGAGTTTTTCAGTGAAAAACTTGGCTTAGCCCCGTATAGCCCAGATCTGGTGCCCGACAATTTCTGGCTTTTCCCCAAACTAAAATCATCTTTGATAGGGAAGAGATTTCAGACATCAATGAGATTCAGGAAAATACCACAAGGAAGCTGAAGGTGACTGAGGTCCTAATATGTCTACTTGAAGGGGACTGAGGAGTCCTTGTCTTATGTTTAATGTTTCTTGTATCTTCTATTTTCTTCAATAAATGTCTCAATTTTTTTCATATTGCATGGCTGGGTACCTTCTGGACAGACGTATTTTCCTAAGTCTCTTATTTTCAGGGAAGCAGCTCTGGGGAGTTAAGACTTGAGAAATGTCTTTCAATCTAGTTCCATTTCAACTATATCTATTAAACACTCTCATTTATACAAATATGTCACTATTGTCCATGGCATTTATTTTTCTAATGATACTGTTAATGACAACGTAGCAGGGCTTGAGGCAAGGGAGGAATAAGTGATACCTACACAAATCACCAGTTCACTTTGAAACAAGGACAAGATTTTAGACTTTGATTATTCATAAACATTTTTTTTTAATGTTTGCTGGTATTTAAAACCAAGTACTTTGGCTTCCTTTCCTTAAATGTTTCCTTCATTCTTAACCTAAACTATTTAGAGTGATACACTATTCTGTCCAAAATGCTCAAGATTCTCCTAATCTACATAGTCCATCTAGCACAAAGAATACCATGTGTTGTTTCTTCTGAAATGTTCTCTTAAAATTACATAATCTTTTAAAATGTATATTTTTATAAACAACTGTATTGGAAAATAAGTTTTAAAACATTCAAGATTATTGGAAGTGTCCATGAATCCAGAGACTAACTACTACTTTTAGAATACTATTTAATTTATGCTTATTGAAATGGCTGAGCCATAAAGTAAGCATTTAAATTCTTGTCACTTTTATGCCCCTCTGTCTACTCTTTCCTGTTCACATCAACAGTGCCCTTTGCCTCTAACTAGACAGAATTATATGTCCATCCTTCACCAGTCAAAGTAGAAAGATCTCTATATCCTATAGATTTATTGCTGCTAAACCTGAATAGTAAAGTGAAAAGGCTGCTCCTTTAGCAATCTTTTACTTCCCTGCTGGTTCATAGTCATGATCAATTAATTTTCTACCTGCAAATCAAGCTTCTTGATCAAGGTACAGGAAGTTAAAAAAATTTTTTTTCAATTATTAAAATATATCTTCTTTTTTTTATTATTTTATTATTTTTAGAAAGAGGGGAAGAGAGAGAGGCAGAGAGAGAGAGAGAGGCAGAGAGGGAGAGAGACATCAATGTATGGTTGCTTTTCACCTGCTTTCAGCCACAGACCTGGCTGGAGACCTGGCTTGCAACCTAGTTATGTTGCCCTGGCTGCTAATCGAACCTGCAACCTTTGGGTTCACAGGCCAGCACCTTATCCACTGTGCTACCAGCCAGGGCTATATCTTCTTTAATACAGTGCATTACACCAATTCATCTTGCTTCACTTAAATTTTAATATTATAAGAGCAAAGCTCAGTTTATCTTTTTCCAAGAACAGAGTTACTTCACTGTTTGTACACAGTAAGTATGCAAATCAAATGTGTACAATTCTCACACGTGTTCATGAAAATATTTTTATGAATTAAATTTGTATCTTACCAATAGATTTATTGGAAAGTGGCTCTGTATTAAATATTTAGCAGATTTTTAAAAGGACCCCTCCTGAGTTTTTTTATATACCTTTAAAATAGTGTTAATTTATATTTGTGTAAATGGATTAACAATGCGATAAATGTTAGTCTTTTACTCTTTATTCTGATTCCTATTTCCCAAGCAAATCCTTTAGAAAGAAAAAAATAGATCATCACAACTTATTTACTTATGATAGTCAATATGCTTTAGAATTTAATCTGTGATTTTCTAAGATGAGTTGGTCAATATTTCAATAAGTACTGAAGCTTCTAAATTTTTGTATTTAATATATTTATGCTTATCACATATCAAACATGCTACAATAACTACTTTTAGTGAAAAATAAAGATATCTCATTCATTTACTACTGGAGTGAAAGGACACTTTCTGTGGTGTCGGAAACTGTAGGACCTGTAAAGCAGAAAACTGGGCTGTAAGCCTTGACTGAAAACAAGAAACAGACGGTAGGCATGGTCCGAAACCTTTAGAGAGGTTTCCCTGGGAAACCAGGCCCAAGGATGCAATGTATACCACTGTATACCTTGAAGCCTGCTCTGCTTTGTGTGTGTTCTGATCCTAATTAATGGATGTTTAAGTGAAGGCACAGAATGAACACCAGAGCTAGGTTTTATCAATGCTATGGCACCACCAGCCAGTCTGATCATCCTTGACCAGATACTGCTCTCTGTGTTTTATAGCTTACCTTCCTTAAACACTGACTGCTTTATGGCAAATACCTCTACCCTTCTTTTTGCATGTATTTGCCCCAATAAGAGCTCTGTTGGGAAAGGGAACTGGATGAATTCCCCACTAGAGAGAGTGGTCACCTCTTATCTGCCAAGGAACTTCAAGTTTGGGTCAGTTTATTCAATCCACCATCAGCGGAGGGGTGGGGGGCTCTGCAGGATGGGGATCCCTCACACTAGAGATATATTTCTACCAAGTTCTTCAATGTTTAATTAAAATATTATAAATCATTATATTCCTATTTTAGATTTGGCAATTTGTAAATGACTATGGCCCTATTTTTCTGCATATCCTGCTCTCATCTTTTCTGGAAACAGGTGAAACTGACTCAGAAAACTGTGAACATTCTCTAGGAATCTGAGGTTAGAAATCAGTTTGCAGCACTGGCTGTTGTGGCTCAGTGGATTGAGTGCCCCGCTGCAAACCAAAGGTTGCAGGTTCCATTCCTAGTCAGGGTACATGTCTGGGTTGGGGGCCAGGTTCCTAGTTGGGGGTGTGCGAGAGGCAACCACACATTGATGTTTCTCTCCTTGTCTTTCCCCCTCCCTTTTCCTCTCTCTATAAATAAATTAATTAATTTAAAAAGAAGAAATTAGGTTTCAGTAGCTCCAGTGATCATTCTGGCCATGGTAATTTTATAGATGATTCATTCCATTGATTTAGTTAACATTTTATATAAGTTCAAAAATCCTCACTTGAGTAAGAGTAGAAATAATTTTATTTGATGTATATTTGTTTAGGTATGTATGGGGGGAATTAAACAAAGTTGCTACTTTCAGGGAGGCAGACAATAGCTGTTTAACAGTGCTTGGTTTTCAAATAGAAACTGCTCCTAATTTTTAAAGATAAGAGAAAATAATATGCCTAGCTCACTGAAAAGAAGGATTTACATAAGTAGAACATAATTATCCAAGTAAGACATTGTCCCTGTCACTGATGCTTGGGAGGGTTAATGATCATGATGATAATTAAAATGCAGTGGATTCGTAGAGCACTTGCTTTCTGAATAGCTCAGTGTACTTCTCCATATTCTTTTCATTGATCTCTGTGTGATAACAGAATGTTTAAATGCCTCTGAATAATGGAAAGAAATGTGTGACCTGTTATAACCATAAGTAATTATAAGCTTTTGGATTTTGCCTCACCTGAAAGATAAGACTTCCAGTCACATAACTTTTGGAAATATAATTTCAGGTCAACATAGCAAAACTGACTCTGAGGAAAGAGTGCCACCTACTGAACCAAATTTCCTGGGTTCTTTCCAAGGACTGGTCTCTCAGCTTTAGAATTGTCCTAACATGCTTACTATAAGAAATAATGGGATTGCTGCACCATGCATGAAATAGTTATTATTTTTGTTTCCAGCTTCAGCCACATCTGTGCTCCAGCAGTTACATCTACAAATTAACTATTTCACGCACAAGCTTGTCATTTGTTTTAAAAAGTACTATACAAGATTAAACAATTTTCTTATGAAGGAAATTTCCAAATCAAATGCCCTATTGTTTGTTTATTATAAACACGACCACAAGGGGGAGCTAGCATGAAACCTCTTATGGGGCAGGAGCCTTGAGGTTTCATAATTAACTGAAACCTTTTATTTCTGACTAAGTCAAAAGAAAATATAAATACTCCATTTGGAACTTATGAAGCTCAAGATAAGTTTCCTCATAATTACATTTTGCACAATAATCCAATTCCTCTTTAATATATGCCAATATATTTATCATTAAATATAATGTAACAGGTTCATTTTTAGCTCTGACCTTTTTGTTTCTATGTGTGCTTTCAAGCACTCTACACACAACTATACACACACAATCTTATTTAAATCACATCAAATAAGCTCCAATTGTAAGACTTACATATGCAAATCGTAACTTTTAAATTTTTCTCAGGCTTTAAGATAAATATTTTGAAATATGTGTCAGCGTTCTAAGGTTGATCATTGGCAACCAATGTATGAATATTTCCTTCTGACTTACACACTTAGAAATATATGTAAAATACATACATTTCAATTAGAAGTTTAGTTCATTATTGTGTGAATATCAGATTAAAAGAATTGCTTATTTTTGTTGAGTTAATTCTATAAATTTATTTTTGACTGTTCATTGGGAAGATACCCTATGCATGATAGGAGGGTACATGTATATGTATATATTATCATATTGTAGCATAACATATACCTAAATATAAAATAAAATTAAAATGTATTAATCCTTGACAAATATTTGTCTAATAACAAGATTTAATAATTTTAATATAAGTAGTAAAATAATATGCAACTAAAATAGTGTTTATTTTTGGAGATATTTTACATTTTTCTATCCTGTTGTTATGTAGGAGAGATTGAACTCTCAAAACCTTTAAAATTACAAAATATTTATGAAGCTTAAATGATAGTTAATTTGTATTGCTTTAATAGAATTCATATTTACCATAAAGGAGAAATATGTGTTTCAGTAATTATCTTATTAATAGTGTGAATTATTCATTTGTTAAAAGGGAAAATTTTGTTTAAAGTCAGCCAATACTGACCATTAGCTGTGTATTAGAGGTGAGCCACAAATATCTCCAAAAGACAGTGAAAACTAGGAGAACCAGCTGTGAATGAAATGTTATCATTCAAGAATTTAAATATTATATGAGTACTTATTATATATAAAACAGTTTAGCAATTATACTTGTCTTTAAAAATTCTATGTTAACATAAAAAATGAAACCAGGAGGTGAAAAATGGTAAAAAATAATGGAGAAGATAATAGTAAAAATATTCTATTTATATAAACAGTGGCTGCATTGAAAAAAAGCATCAAAAATCTCTGTAAGTACTGTATTTTATTGAGTCAAGAAAATAGCAAGTGGTACAAGTTTTATAAAGATATTATACTGTGGCATTGTAGTTCTGCACATAAACTCTCTGAATGATGGCTATGACTAGTACATAGGGAGTTTAAATAATCTCACAGAGACTAAATTAAATAACTTCAATAACACAAAATCTCATTTAAATTCATCTTTAAGATCATTCCTTAATAACATTAATTCAGTTACTGATTCAATGTAGCAGTATTCATCAGTCTTTATACGTTATAAAAATAAGTGTTAATATTTCTGTTTGAAATTATTACAATATATCAATTTATTATAAAACTTAGACAGCATATTATCATTAAAATTTGTTATGTCTTCCTAAGTAAAATTGCTCAATAAATATGCATACATATATACTTATTAAATCATACAAGATATTTGTTTATTCAATACATGTGTAAATAAATAAATAATATAATTTTGGTTAAAACTATCATTAATACCTATACATAATAACTATAAACAAGTTTCTTCTTGAGAAATGTGATTGTAGGTATAGTTAGTTATGAATAATACTACATTCTTCTACACTCCTTAAGTAGATCTTGTATGTTATAGCCCACCTACTCTAGTACAAAAATCAATAGGATTTTTGAACTGTTTGATTATGTTTATATCATTTCTGTTTTGAAAAAATGAGTTCAACATTTTAAGCATAGTCTAAAAATATCCCAACAACTGCATTGTAAACAGGAAAAACTATATCTAGTGAAAAAAGATAATTTTATGAGATGGTTAGAAATTAGCCATGATGACAGTTTTCAAACAATTGTGTGTGGTTAAAAAGAAACAATTAGAAGTATTAGTTGATTCCTTTTCCTTTAAAAATAAAATAAGGATGAGACATAATGATAAAGATAACTTATTTTGGGTACATGCCAGTTTTTAGCAACAGAATTCAATTCTACAAGTTATATAAAATACAAATAAGCTATTTAACACATTGTTGACTGGTCATGAAAAAACTTGTGTTTTCAAGCCCAAACTTTTTTTTAAACATTTTTTTAAAGACTTTATTCATTATATTTTTGGAGAAAAGGGCAGGGAGAGAGTCAGAGAGGGAGAGAGACATCAGTGCATGGTTGCCTTTCACCTGCTTCCAGCTAGGGACCTGGCTGCAGACCTGGTTAAATGGCCTTACTGGGAATCAAACCAACGACCTTTGGGTTCCCAGGCCGGCACCTTATCCACTGAGCCACCATCCAGGGTCCTCGAGGTCCAAGCATTGTTGACCAATAAAGAATTAACTCATTCTTGCGCTTGCATCAGTTTTTGCTATAAAATTGCCCGGTCAACAATGTGTTAATATAGTTCCCTTTTGCTCCCTTTGGCAGAAGCCTGTGGTATGCACCATAAACAGGGTAGTTCTCTTTCTATACACTAGAGGGAGATGTGACATAATTACTTCGGAAGGGTTGTGGGCAAATTGATGTCTGGGAGGATGTATTTTCTATAACTTGTCTTAGGCACCTCAGTTTCTCCCCTTATTTGCATAACAGC
The DNA here is from genome assembly GCA_004026585.1 of Noctilio leporinus. Lineage (NCBI taxonomy): Eukaryota > Metazoa > Chordata > Mammalia > Chiroptera > Noctilionidae > Noctilio > Noctilio leporinus. Next base: position 176,631 of record PVIW01001753.1, on the reverse strand, counting down.
ACATCTAATAAGGGCTAATTAATAAACCATGCTACCTTTCTTTGGACTTTTTAAGTTCTCTTGTTTTTGTCTTATCATCAAACTCAAGTAAGCATAATTTATGACTTTGCTTAAATTAGCATGCAATACAAAAAAAAAAAGCCATATATTTGTCATATTAGAAATAATATTTAATAAGTGAGCAGGTAATCACTAATCTTTATTTAAGTTAGCTGCAGTTTTTAAAGCCTTAATGCCTTACCTTCTCAGGTATAGCTATTGGGACAGAGGTACTAACCAACCCCAACAAGATGTAAAGATCAGGCTTCACAAGCAGTGTAAGTAAGTATCCACTGAGCACTAAATAATCCAGATTTCTACAAAGCTCTCGTTCCCTTGTTTAGCAAAGGTATATGCATGCCAAAATACTTACTAGATAAAATGCAAAGCCATTTTAGAATTTGAAGTTCTGGTTGTTAAGAGCTCCTTCTTAAATTTATCAACTGTTAAATATATTCTCTTAAGGGAGCAGTCAATTCTGCACCCAGATCTGACAGCAAGTTCAGACTATAGATTATATCATTGAATCCCGGGGAAATAAATAACTTTTAAAAACCTGAATGTTTAAGAAATTATCCCAACAATAATCATCAGAACTTTCTTCTAATTGGTCTGAGTTTGATCTTCTTTGAATCCTGAATGATTCATGTTACAGACTTGTGTGTTAGTCATTCACAATTCATAAATGGCAACTTAACTTTAGTATTTATGATTTGTGATCAATACTCTAGCAATCAAAACTCTCACCTTTTCTATTTCAATACTTCAATTTCTTTTCCATTCTTGACTGTTTCTATGAACGTCTGGATCACAAGCAAAACAGTCCTTGCTTGTGCATGTTTGTTACAATAGCTTGGGAAGAAAGAAATTTCTCAAGTTAGGACTCAGGTTGGAGAAGTCAATGAATCAGGAATCTCTCTGTCTCTCTGTCTCTGCCTCTGTCTCTGTCTCTCTGTCTCTCTGTCTCTCTCTGTCTCTGTCTCTGTCTCTCTCTGTCTCTCTGTCTCTGTCTCTCTCTCTCTCTTTCTTTCTCTTTCCCACACACACATACACATCCTCATTCCCTCCCTCCAACCTTGTGTGTGACTTACAAAACATGAATCTTGCTGATGCTGATCTGCCTTCATGTTCATGGTTTAGCTTCCATGCATAAGAGCTTTGACAAATGTGATTATCAACACGTACCTGGTCTTAAGGAGATAAAATTTATATTGTCCTATGGAACTTGAATAACAAGCTTGAGGCGAACAAAATACCAAACCTACTGCATGTGGGTGGATGCGTGGGTGTTCCCTTTACCTTGAATCTGGACTGAGCAGTGGGTGATTGGAAAAGGAGAGCCCTAAATATTATTAGTCAGTTTGAATTTTAGCAAGCTACAAAGCTTGAACTGACAGGGAACATTTCTCTTTAAAGGAGAGCCACTCTTCCTCTGGGAGCACACGTTCTCTTTCACTGGGCTTCTACTTTTCTTCTGAAACTCTTTCATAATCAAGTGACTTTCCTTGCATGGGTGCCTGGGGACTGCTAATTTTTCTCCGAGGATAAAGAAAGTTACATATTGATTGCTGTTGCTGGCGGTGTGTTTGCACCGGCGCGGGCAGAAGCGGGCGCACGAGTGCCCTCGCATTCACACACTCACTGAAATACACATCACATGCTCCCTCAGAAACACACACTCATGCACACCCACATGCACGCACACACACGTTCCTCTGCATCTCATTCAGACTGGTCCACGAGCAGCAGAGATACTCGCTTACATTTGTATGTATGGGTGTGTAGAGTGTGTCGGTGGTGGTGGTGGTGGTGGTGTGTGTGTGTGTGTACAAAAACCCACCAGGAAGATCGCAGCTGCCTTCTTCTGCAAGCAAGCTGCGACTCCGGTTCCTGTGTTCATCGGGGGGAAAAAATTAAATCGCTGTCAAACTTTTTTTTTTTTTTTCTTTTCCAGAGGATGACGGCGAAGGACCCTCCCCGAGTAGTGTAATACTCGGGAGATCCGAAGGCGAGGCCCTGGGCACCGCAACCACGGCGAGCACAAGGGCTCCGCGAGCCCCTCCGGTCTCTCATCTAACTGATCTAATCAATGACTCCGTAGCGCCGGGGTTCCTGGCTCCGCCTCCAGCCGTCTCCACTCTGCCTTCCATTGGGTACGGACCGAGGAGGCCGGGCCTTGCGCCTCGCGCGGATTGGCTGGCAGGGAATCAGTATCAATGTTTAAGCCGCGGCGTGAGCTGAATAGAGTCAGTCAGCAAGAGGCGCTGGGGAGAGAGCCGGTACTGCGAGCTCGGCCGCTGCGGCTGCGGCGGAGGGCGGCTGGGGAGACGCTACTCCAACTGTTGAATTTTCGCCTTTCCTATCCTTCGATGCTTTGCTTGCGGAGATGGATGTATTTGCTTTGAAATCCTCACGTCTTTCGCAGGCTGTGAGCTGATTCTGATAGACACCAGATTGAAAGAGACCACCCGTGACAGAAAGGGAGGAAGGAAAAACACCCTCCACAACGGACTGCACAATTAACTATGCACACCGGGGCTTGACTTTGTGAATAAAGAACATTGGGAGGAAAATCGCGAACTATGATGCGGGACTAAGCTGTGAACACTCACTGGCATCCTGATTTCCAGCCTCCCCAAAGGCTCTAAAGATTTTGGGGTTCCTCACGCCTAACCAAAAGGAAAGGGTTTTTTCCTTTTTTCCTTTTTTCTTTTTTTAAATAAATAAATACACCTAGCAAACAGACGCCTTATTTTTTCCGAGCCTTGGACCCCGGCAGAGAGAGGTAGAGTAAAAGTGCTGCTGGATTCAGCTTCACCTTCCTCCTTTCCTCCCTCCCTTTCTCTCGCTTTTCCCTTTTTCTCCAAAACAGGAATCTGGCTTTCCTTTCTATGGAGTGAGTCAGAGAAAGCGTTAGGAAGAAGCCACAACTAATGTCTGTGAAGGGAGGACCATGAGGCGAGAGTGAATACGATTCGTTCCGCTGCCTCTGACTCATCCGGCAGATCGGAACACCTGCATTTCTGGATGTGTCATTCTCGTGTGTCTAGGCGTCTCGAGAACCCGTAATAACGTGTAGACAAACCTGTGCCTAACATCCCCTTGGAGGTAGCTCCCCGGGGTGGGTGTCCCTGGCTAGACCCGCACGGCCGCAGCTCCTCATCCCCTGCCCTCCCAAGTCGTCCAGAGACTGAGAGCGAGACTGCAGAATGCATCACATCAAACCTTGATGTGTGTGTTTTTTTAATCCAACCCACTCCTACTATTTAAAAAATTGAAGGGAAAGGAAAGCACTTTATTCGCTTCAAATAGCCACCACTTTTATTCCTCGCCAAGGTTTTCCTTTCTAGATGAAGAGGACTGGGAGACAGGGCCATTGGAAGGAGATGCTGAATAGAAAGAAAAGAGAGGCACTTGACAGCCCAGCCCTGTGAATGCAGAGACTGTTTCTCTTCTAGCGAGAGACAGGGCGAGTGTGTGTGCGAGGCCTGGGAGGTGGCTCCCCCTTCCTTTTTATTCCGCCTCCCCCACCCCCTTCAAATCTGCACATCCAACCATGAGTTGCCTGTTGATTTCCTTTCGCCTGAGAAGCAGAGAGAGCTGGAATTAAACTGCGGCGAGAGAAGTCCTCGCTCGCGGGGAGAGAACGGGATGGTAGCGGCGGCTACTGGCTTCGCGCAGAGAAATCAGAGTGTGTGTTCTCCCTACAGAGGCTGAGCTCCCGCGTACATGCCCCCCCCTCCTGATAGACTCACACCGCAAACGCTGGTCGGGCTGTGGCTTTCCTGACTTCACTGGAGAGCTTTTTCGGAAAACGAGAGGGAGGAGCTTGGTGGAGGAAGGAAACTACAAATCGGGACACTAGTTCTTCGCGCTGCATTTCCTCCCCTCCCTTTGGCTGCTAGAGAGAGAGAGAGAGAGAGAGAGAGAGAGAGAGAGAGAGAGAGAGAACGCTTGGCTAGGAGATGCAGTCCGCTGCCGCCTCAGCCAGAAATGCAAGATTAGATCTCTAAATGCAGCAAAACACTGCCTGAAAGCAAACCAGCCTGAGAATCAAGCAGCCAGACGTTTCCTAGCACTCAGGGGAAGCTTCAAAATATATATGACTCTCTATTCGTTGCTCCCCGTCCCCATCAATTTCATCACTGGAGGCGGCCAGAAACAAGTAAGGATTTCACTTTCGGATCTGCCTGCAGACACACCTCCCCGCTCCCTCCCCCACCCAATGTGAGGTGTGTTCCCGAGGCTACTGGCGGGAGTGGATTTGCAGCGCCCTAGCGGGAGCGAGGACATCCTTCGGATTCTCGTCTCATTATCACCAGCCTCGATTTACTTCGTAGCCCCGGCTTCGTCGCTCAAGTTTGAGTAGCCCCAAGTTGGGGCTGCAGAGACTGAACCCGGGCTTGCCCCCAGCGGGAGGAAGCCTCCGCCTGGCTCCGTGCCCCTGCAGCTCTGCCTGGCTGCCGCTTCTCGCCCAGTGCGGATGCAGTAGATCAACAGGTTCGGGAACTTATCGGAAACGGACAGCCTGCCGCGTGCCGCAGCCGCGTAGCGGAGGGAGGAACGACCCACCGACTTGTGCCTGGCGTCGCCCCCGCAAGGTGCGCCGGGGCTCCAGGCTGGCGCGCACCCATCCTCTCGCCTCTCCAGTCCGGCTGCTCCTGCTCTCACCCCACCGGTCTGGGATGTACCTTTCCATCTGTTGCTGTTTCCTGCTCTGGGCCCCTGCCCTGACGCTCAAAAACCTCAACTATTCCGTGCCGGAGGAGCAGGGGGCCGGCACCGTGATCGGCAACATCGGCAAGGATGCTCGACTGCAGCCAGGGCTTCCGCCCGCAGAGCGCGGCGGCGGCGGCGGCGGCGGCGGCGGCGGCGGCGGGCGAAGCAAGTCCGGTAGCTACCGGGTGCTGGAGAACTCCGCGCCGCACCTGCTGGACGTGGACGCCGACAGCGGGCTCCTCTACACCAAGCAGCGCATCGACCGTGAGTCCCTTTGCCGCCACAACGCCAAGTGCCAGCTGTCCCTCGAGGTATTCGCCAACGACAAGGAGATCTGCATGATCAAGGTGGAGATCCAGGACATCAACGATAATGCGCCCTCCTTCCCTTCGGACCAGATTGAGATGGACATCTCAGAGAATGCGGCCCCTGGCACCCGCTTTCCCCTAACCAGTGCACACGACCCAGACGCCGGCGAGAACGGGCTCCGGACCTATCTGCTCACGCGCGACGACCACGGCCTCTTCGCGCTGGACGTCAAGTCCCGCGGCGACGGCACCAAGTTTCCAGAGCTGGTTATCCAGAAGGCACTGGACCGCGAGCAGCAGAACCACCACACGCTGGTGCTGACAGCCCTGGATGGCGGCGAGCCGCCGCGCTCCGCCACGGTGCAGATCAACGTGAAGGTGATTGACTCCAATGACAACAGCCCAGTCTTCGAGGCGCCCTCCTACCTGGTGGAGCTGCCCGAGAACTCTCCGCTGGGCACAGTGGTCATTGATCTGAATGCCACTGACGCTGACGAGGGTCCCAACGGCGAAGTGCTGTACTCCTTCAGCAGTTACGTGCCCGACCGCGTGCGGGAGCTGTTCTCCATCGACCCCAAGACAGGTCTCATCCGCGTCAAAGGCAACCTGGACTACGAGGAAAATGGGATGCTGGAGATCGACGTGCAGGCCCGAGACCTGGGCCCCAACCCCATCCCGGCCCACTGCAAAGTCACCGTCAAACTCATTGACCGAAACGACAATGCACCGTCCATCGGATTCGTCTCTGTGCGCCAGGGGGCGCTGAGTGAGGCCGCCCCGCCAGGCACTGTCATCGCCTTGGTGCGGGTCACTGACCGCGACTCCGGCAAGAACGGACAACTGCAGTGCCGGGTCCTGGGAGGCGGTGGGACGGCGGGCGGCGGAGGCCTGGGTGGGTCGGGAAGTTCTGTGCCCTTCAAGCTGGAGGAGAACTACGACAACTTCTACACAGTGGTGACTGACCGCCCTCTGGACCGGGAGACACAAGACGAGTACAACGTGACAATCGTGGCGCGGGACGGGGGATCCCCTCCACTCAACTCCACCAAGTCGTTCTCAGTCAAGATTCTGGACGAGAACGACAACCCGCCTCGTTTCACCAAGGGGCTCTATGTGCTGCAGGTGCACGAGAACAACATCCCAGGGGAGTACCTGGGCTCGGTGCTCGCCCAGGACCCTGACCTGGGCCAGAACGGCACAGTGTCCTACTCCATCCTGCCCTCGCACATCGGCGACGTGTCCATCTACACCTATGTGTCGGTGAACCCCACCAACGGGGCCATCTACGCCCTGCGCTCCTTCAACTACGAGCAGACCAAGGCTTTTGAGTTCAAGGTGCTTGCTAAGGACTCAGGGGCTCCCGCGCACCTGGAGAGCAACGCCACTGTGAGGGTGACCGTGCTAGACGTGAATGACAATGCTCCGGTGATCGTGCTGCCCACGCTGCAGAACGACACAGCCGAGCTGCAGGTCCCGCGGAACGCAGGCCTGGGCTACCTGGTGAGCACCGTGCGCGCCCTTGACAGCGACTTCGGCGAGAGCGGGCGCCTCACGTACGAGATCGTGGACGGTAACGACGACCACCTGTTTGAAATCGATCCGTCCAGCGGCGAGATCCGCACGCTGCACCCCTTCTGGGAGGACGTGACTCCCGTGGTGGAGCTGGTAGTGAAGGTGACCGACCACGGCAAGCCTACCCTGTCCGCGGTGGCCAAACTCATCATTCGCTCGGTGAGCGGCTCCTTGCCGGAGGGGGTTCCCCGCGTGAATGGCGAGCAGCACCACTGGGACATGTCCCTGCCGCTCATCGTGACTCTGAGCACTATCTCTATCATCCTCCTAGCGGCCATGATCACCATCGCCGTCAAGTGCAAACGAGAGAACAAGGAGATCCGCACTTACAACTGCCGTATTGCCGAGTACAGCCACCCGCAGCTGGGCGGGGGCAAGGGCAAGAAGAAGAAGATCAACAAAAACGACATCATGCTGGTGCAGAGCGAGGTGGAGGAGAGGAACGCCATGAACGTCATGAACGTGGTGAGCAGCCCCTCCCTGGCCACCTCCCCCATGTACTTTGACTACCAGACCCGTCTGCCCCTCAGCTCACCCCGGTCGGAGGTGATGTATCTCAAACCAGCCTCCAACAACCTGACTGTTCCTCAGGGGCACGCGGGCTGCCACACCAGCTTCACGGGACAAGGGACTAATGCGAGCGAGACGCCTGCCACTCGGATGTCCATAATTCAGGTAGGAGACTTTTAGCATAACTGGGACTTCACTTGATTGCTGGTTTGGGAGCTGTCCTGAGACCTTTGGTACAGGACAAGCCGCACTGCCAGCAGCAGTGAGAGGGAATGTCTTTCTTTCTTTTTCCCCTTCTTTCTTTCCTTCTTTCTTTCTATGAAAATGGTTTACAGTTTTGCCACTGCGTGTACATGTAAATAGTCTAAAATCTTGAAGATGTAAATGCTTTACTTTTGTTGGCTTTTAAAGTTTATTTTTATAGGTTTAAAAATGTTAGCAATGTTCAATATTCATAGTTTTTTTTTTTACTTTATTTTTGTTTGATGGCGTACTTTTTTTTTTCTATAAGAAAGGATTCCCAAAGTACTTAATTCATTTAAAAAGTGAATTGAATTCCATTAAAAAAATATGATACCAAATGAAAATGTGTACCTAAATATTAAGACGCTACTTGAAGTACAACATAGCAACCAGCCAGAATTCCAGAGCTTGAATCACTTTGAGCAAAGTTTTCACCACCCCCAAGTCAGTTTCATATTGAAGTGTTTTAAAGGACATGAATTTTATTTATTACTTATTTGAAACTGCAGTATAAGGCACTGCAGTATAAGGCTTTGGAAATGTGAAATATGCTCTGAAGGTCTTTAAAAAGTTTGAATACATGTAGATGCTGGATAATGATGACTAATTATCTATGGAAAGTTTACATTTGTTTTGTCCTGTGGTTTTCCTGATCTGTTGTTTGGGTATCACTGAGGAATGAAGAAAGCTTACAAGAGGGTCATAGATGCATTTTGGGCTGTTGAAAACACAAAGGAAAGTTGCACAAAAGACACCTATGCCAAAAAGAATTCAGGGTACATTTAGTTTTCATACTGTGTATTTTCTGTATAGCGACACGATATTTGATATGTATTAGATAGTATCATTAATAGTTATTGATGTATGAAAAAACTGACCCAGTATGAACATAGATTCTAACAACAGCAGGTGACTGTATTGTGTCTAGTGACTGCTTAATTACTTTTATCCACTATTGCCACAGATACACTTAATTCTTGCTTATTATAAATGCATGTTACTACAAATTATCTGAATGTGCAATACCTGAATTTCAAAACTGAGTTTAACTATAAGTGACACATTTGGAGGAAGATTAGTTTGGGGCAAATGAAAATAATTTGTTCATCATTTTATGCTTTGAAAAGCAAACACCTTTTAATTTAACTGTGTAATGTTTTTATTAAAATAGTTTTAAAATTTTACAATCTTAAACTTTCTGAGATAAGTGTAATAAATACTAAAACTTAGCAAGACATATTTTCTTATGATAGTATAATGCCCTTGTAAAACAGACTCTTGTACTTGATGCTACTGAATACAAAAGTATAAATTGTAGTAATATTAAATTCTACTTTTTCACAGTGCTTACTGTATACATACAAGTAATTATGATTTTTAACATTTATATAAAGCTCAACAAGAGATTCCTTTCTTAAAAATTTGTGGGTTCTATGAAATTCTTTCTGTGACTGTGTAAAACTGGTATTTATGATAATCACTAGAGGAAGATATGTTAAAATATATATTTATAGATCTTTTACAGTCATTTTACGAATACACATGTTATATAACCTTTCTTATATTTTTCCCATTGACAATTACAATGATATCACAGAGGGTTACTACTTCAAATTTTATCCGTTGAATTCTTAGAGTCCATGTAAAAATGAAGCTGGTGCAGTCGAATTCTCAGCAAGCCTCAATCGTTGGTCATATTAAGTGAGGAATCATCTTGGATGGAACTATCCAGAAGGTTTTGAGGGATGGGGTGCCCATACGGTGTTTACATCATGCTCTTCTTGAGGCTGGTCATTGCTGGATGAATGGATGGATGGTGATGATGACAACAATGATGATAGTGACAATTGCTCTCATTAGCAGTAAAACTTGAGCTGAAGCAAATTACACACACATATACATAAGACACACAGGAAGAGAGGGAGACTGAGAATTTAAAGAAAACAAAAGAACAAGCTTCCTTGTCATTCCCTTTCTTCTAGAATCTTCATAGCATAAAGACACAGAAAAACTTGTTTTAAGTTCAAATTTGTTATTTCAAAGTGGCTCAATTTCCCATATTGCTTTTGCCCTGGCCTGGATTTTTTTCTCAACACCTATTATAGAGAACAGAGTAAACTAACTACAATGACCTATCTTTTTTCTTTTTCTTTTTTTGAACTAGTGTGCTACAAATAATTTGTGCTGGAGTGTTAATTAAAGTGTTCAGGTATTCCATAATCTTTTCAAGTGCATTTATTAGTGAGTGTATTTAACACAGCCTGCTGAGGAAACACACTACTAACCTTATGTATATTTCTGAAGGAAGAATTTTAATCCATCAGATTGCACTTGGACTAGCAGGTATTCTATCTGGTTTATTTTATTTTCCAACATCTTGTGCATTGTTTGAAGATGCATGGTGTATTTCTGTTAACGGAATAAAAAGTGTCATAATTGTTTAAGATACACTGGTAGAGAGCAATGACATGAAACTTAGAAACTTCAGGACCTATAAGACTCCTGTTACAGTTCAAATCAAGATTTCTTTAAGTATCAAACACAGGGCCTAAAATTTTAAGGTTATTGAGCATAATGGTATTTTTATTGACTATGAATGCAGAACAATTATGCAAGCTAATGTAGGAAGAGTGGTTTGTGAGAAAAGATTTTATTTCAGGTTTTGATGAGATTTAATTTCAAGTTTCTCAGCTGAAGTAATGACAGTTTATGAAGTCCTCAAATAATGGGCTAATGATTAAAATACCCTCAGGAGTGTGACTCATAATAAAAGATTATTGTATTTTAAGATATTAAAATGTTGAAAGATAGGAGTACAGGTTTTGTGGTTGGTAAGACAAATAGATTGTTAAGCAAATTTATAAAAATAATTTTCATAGGAACAGTTTCTAGATGCATTATTTCATATGTTAATGTAATAATCCAAAATCAAGTAGAGAGCATCACTAATTGTCACAGTTGTCATGAACAACTGCTATCTCTGGCTTATCAAGAATTATTTAAGTCTCAGAGAAGCTTCTCAACAGGTGTTTTCAGCCAGGGCATCACTGAAAAAAGCAGGGAGACTGGGTACTTCTTACTAGTGGCAGTATTCCTAGTTTTGTTTGAACATCTGTGTTTTCATTTTTTTTTTTTTTTGTAGTTCTACTACAAGTCATTTTAATATGCTTTCAGAGGAGAAAATGTATTGAGCCAGCAAAATAAGATCTACTAAAACAAATTTATAAAAAGGGATACATCCTTGCACAGTTTTTACAGTTCAATTTTGAAAGATTCACGTTAGGGTTGACTTCAGATTCTTTATGTTAGAGAAGATCCTTTTGATATACATACATAGTGTTTTCAATGAAAGGGAAATAAACACATGATGAATGTATAAAATAAAATTGAGCCATAGAGGATTAAAGTTTATAATATAAACAACAAACTCAGTGTTTTAGAGTGAAAAGGTGAAAGAAAAATTGTACCTTTACTAGGAACATTATTCATTGTATGCCTTTATTCCCACATCTCTAATCTCAAACAGAATCTTAAAAATAGGAATTCAGATGAGTTCCCTAGATCATGATTTTCAAAACTTCACATCCAGTATGTGCGCAATTTCAGTAGCAAAAAACTGTGTAAACATTTTTTTTTCATTTATAATTTTGAGGATATTTCCCTGCAATGTTATTCTAAAACAGCATGATTGGATTAGTTACATGCAATCATTTCCATAAACTTCATAAACACCTCTATTTTTAGAGGTTATGTTTGGCTGAGTAAAAAGAAATATGTCTTACTACATGCCTGCAGGGCTGTCTTGTACACTTGTATTAAATTTTTTTTAAAGATAAGGTTAATTCCTACTTTAATGTGAGTCCATAATCATAAAACTTTATTCTATTTTAATGTATATTAAAACTAGTATAAATAAAGTACAAATGGACTTACTTAAAAAGATAATCAGTCATTAAAGGAGTTTTAACTTTATGGAAGAGTTTAAAATGCAAATTATTATTATCACCACTCTTAATATATCGTTACTTTTACTCTTGGTTTTGTGTTTGCCCATGAAAATCTGAGCTCCAGTATAAATCTGTGAGCATTTTTCAGTTATACAATAAATGAAAACACAAAACTGTACTTCTTAATTATATAACTAGAAACCTCAAATTCTTATTTTTAATATTAATTGAGGTAGCTCCTCATAAGGTAATAATGTCTTCATTCATTAGTTTTTAGTTTTCAATAAAATTTTCAAAATACCAGCTGGGTAATGCTTATCATTCTTATCATTTTACATTTATAAAAAAACTGATAAATTATTAATCTTATAAATATAAAAGTAAAATAATTTTTAACTTAATGGCTTTATAAATAAGTTCTGTAATATTTCTTGAGTTCTATGAGTGAATTTTACAATTTCATTAACTATTATATATAAGTCTACATGAGGATTTTGGAATTTTATACTTGGCATCTTCATGATAGTTCGGGTTTTGTGAAAAATATAAGGCCATAGAAAAGTATGCCCTACAATTCCTATTTCAACTGCTTGAACATCTTTTATAATCAAGAAAAAAATTATGTTTTAAACACTTCTGCCGGCCTGTGAACCCAAATGTTGCTGGTTCGATTCCTAGTTACAGGATACATAACTAGGTTGCAAGCCAGGTCTCCAGCCAGGTCTGTAGCTGGAGGTAGGTGAAAGGCAACTATACATTGATGTCTCTCTCCCGCTCTGCCTCTCTCTCCCTTCCCCTCTCTGTGAAAATGAAAAATAAAATCTTAAAAAAAAAAAAAGAATGTCAGAGTCAAGATCCTTTAAAAATAATAATAATAAACACTTCCTCTTGCTTATGACTATATTGATCAAGTCACACAAAAGTCATATTTTCAAGAAACTTTTCTTTATATAGTTGATGTTATAATGTGCATTAGTCATTCTTTTACAATGCATAGACAGAAGTTTATATATGAGGTTAAAATAAATTAATTATTCTTAAAATAATTTCAAATATCATTTCTATTAAATAACTAAGAAATATATATATTTTAACAAAAAAATTCTAAAAATATCTGATAGTTATTAAATACTATTTAAAAATGTAATATTTATACTTTATCATGTTTCACTATCATTGTCAGGTTTTAACTGTTAGTGCTCCTAATGTATATTACGCAATAGAAATATACCTATAAAATTTGTAAAATAAAAAAAATATTTTGTTGTTAAGTTCAATAAATGTTTGCATGCAGTTTCTAAAGTGAAAGTTGGCTCTTCCTATAATTATGGAAATGTGAACAGTAAAACTTACTGGCAAAATTAAAGTATATATATACATGTATATAGGTATACTATATTTTCAGTAGAAGGTCTGAAAGTATACGAGCACAAATATGAGTCCATTTTTATTCTTTATAACTTAAAAGGCAGTTCTATTTTTTTAAAAAGATTTTATTTATTATTTTTAGAGAGAGGGGAAGGGAAAGAAGCAGAGAGGGAGAAAAACATCATTGTATGGTTGCCTTTCACCTGCCTCCAGCCATGAACCTGGCCAGAGACCTGGCTTGCAACCTGGTTATATGCCCTGACTGGGAATCGAACCAGCAACCTTTGGGTTCACAGGCCAGTGCCTTATCCACTGTGCCATCAGCCAGGGCTCCTATTTTTAAGGGTGAACTCAAACCTTCATTTTTTTCTTGAAAGTAGGCTAAAACATGTTGATTTTAGTGTTTAAGCTTCAAACAGTTGGCAATTCCTTTGAGTGGAGTTGGTCATTCTAGGGGAGAAAAGACGTGATGGAACAGCTGGCCTTCAATGAAGTTTATGCTAATTAAGAGGAAAAATATCTCATGAAAGTTTCTTGTTCCTTTGGAAGATGGTAGGATGGCTGGAGGCACTGTGAGAATATATGCTGTAAGCCTGATGATCTGATGATGAAACAACAGGCGAAAGATGAAGCTACTAGACTTGGTCTCATGTCAGTTAGGAAGTGAAACTTAATTCCCTTGTGCTGAGTAATCTTGCAATACACTCAATAGTGGGTAAATTCTTACAAATGCACCTGCTAATTATGACATTAGTCATTGTTCCAGAATGTATTCCCCTCAGTGATACCTCTGTTTAATAAATCCCACAGTGCATTATTCTGAAGTCATATTTTAGCCAAGCCATTAGGGAAGGACTTTTTTTGTACTGAATTCCTTCAACCAGTGACTGTATATTTGTTAAAACAATAACGTAAAGTTCATTTTGCCCATCAATTTGAAGATATTGTGACTTCTTCCACCTACCTACAAAATACTTTGAAAGTTCATCAGACCTACACTAATACATTATCAATCGATTTAGTGAAGGAGACATTGACAAGCATTTCTTTCAATGGCCACACAGTATTTTACAGCTAGTCATAGCTTTCACCACTAGCTCTGACAGTGATGTATTGCTATTCTTTGGACTCCTGAAATAAATTATCTATAATAAAGAAGTCCTTAATGACATCAACATTTTCTGCAGTGATTAAGCAGATGCTTGCTAGTGTCTCATTGCCACTGCAGAATATAACTTCAATATCTGTAAGGTAAAACAACGAAAAAACGAACCAAATACAGATGCAAATTGTGGCTGTGTGGGTGGCATCTTTCCCTGTATGCACCAGGTTCTTCTAATGATAGAATTTAAAATTGGTTTCAGACTCTGTTTGAGAGAATCTATTGGTATACATATAACAGGCTTGTGTTTTTCTCTTCTGGTCCTTCTGACATTCTGATTACTGGTATTTGTAGGCCTTGCCCTGGATCTATTCCAGGCAGTTTTATTGTAGTGAAATGGCTCGTACAGTTCATTGAGCACCTAGCATAGCTATGCTGAATATGACTGGCACGTTTGCATATATTTATTAAAAAATAAGGTAGTTAAACAGGATAATTATGGGAAAATGAATCATAACAATAAAAGACAATTTAAATTAACAAGCTTTGTGATCAAAGGATAAATACACGTTGGATAAATGAGACTTTAGATGTAACTAATCTACATAAATAGACTTCTGATTAGAGAAATGGAATATATTAAAATAATTTAATGGTGTTAGAAATGCATTTTATATCAGTCATTTTGAAACACTTAAACACCTGTGTTACTTTCTTTATGTTTTTATTTAATAATATAGTCCAGAACCATATTTGCATTGGATGAAAAATGAGCAAGGTGAAGATAAACACAATTTTGCAAGCTTCTATTTGGTTCTGCAATATACCCTGACTGAGCAATATTTATTATTTTTTAAACTTGAATGTTTTTGAATGATTTTAATTAGCGAGCACATTAAAGGGAACATTTAAAGGACAATTTCTTGTTTACTCTCTTTATCAGCTGAAAGCAGCCTTTGTGAAATTTGAAAGCGAGAGCATTAAAACTCTATTTCAAGTTTGCAAAGCTGTATAGTCATAATTGTATTTTTGATAAATACTATTTTTAAAACACACTAGATAATGCTTGTAAATTTTGTTAAAACATGATGTAGATAAAGATGTAATATCCAGAAAGTTCTAATACTATTTAATATCACATATATTTTAAAATAGATTTAACTTACAATGTGACTACATAATTTCTTTCCAACAACATGGTGCTTTAGATATATTTTCTCAAGTTACTTTTAGTGGTAAATTTTTTAAACTATAATTTAAGCGTTAGTCATGAATTGATATACTTCTTTACAATGTGTCTACCTGACTCTTAGTGATCATTGCTGAATAATGAATGAAGGGATTGTACCTTTATCTGGAAGTTTCATGCCCCCCAATTCAGTAGAACTCAAATGGAAATATACATATATGTCCTAAACTCCAAACACTTACTTTTATAAATCAGAAATGCAACAGGTATTTTATTATAGGCAGAAATGTTTGTGGGGTTCAAATATATTTTTTATTTTAATAACCCAGTTTTAGATGATCAATGTCTCAGGTGAATTTTAAAATATTTATTTGTACTACAAACATATGCATCACTGTTAAAACCTAAAACTATGAGCTTTTATCCTTAAAAGACAATCTTCCTTTTTAATTGACAGACCCCCATATAAATATTTTTGCTGAAAGCATTTTATTTCCTACACCACATGTTTTTCAGCATATACTGAGATTATTTTATGACTGAATATTCAATTTTTTTTTTGTTATTTCACCAGAGCAATTGCATATTCAGAATGGATATTTATAATGAAAAAACAATTCACCTATAGTTACCATGAAGGATTATTTAAGCACAGTGTAAAATGGCTGACCTATACTTTTACTGATGTGTTCATTTCAGTAGATAAGAAGACGATAAAAAGTTAGAATATTTGAGAAATAATAGTCATAATTTTTTTTTAATTTTCTAAGAAAAAATGTTATTTAGTAATTTGGAAAAAAAGAACCATCTTTGAAAGAAATTATTTTCAAGCTCAAACATGATAATTGCTTAATGATACTTCTTTATATAAATATTGTCATAGCTTTAAGATATTGTCAAATCTTAATTTGCTTCAACTTTATAGTTTTGTCAGCAAATTATCTCCCAGAACATTGTCTAAATATTGATGAATTCTAATTGGTATTCCATCGGAGCACAAAATTCTTCCTTCCTATTTTGTTTTTTCAGTTTTGCATCTATTTTAAAACAAGTTATCCCAACCCAACTTACTGCATTAAGAATGTGAATCAGTGCCGGCAGGCGAACCCAAAGGTCTGTGGTTCGATTCCCAGCTAGGGCACATAACCAGGTTGCATGCCAGGTCTCCAGCCAGGTCTGTAGCTGGAGGCAGGTGAAAAGGCAACCACACGTTGATGCTTCTCTCCCTTTCTTCCTCCTTCCTTGCTCTTCTCTCTGAAAATAATAAAATATTTAAAATAAAAGAAAACAAATCAATTTAAAAACATGAATCAGAGAAGTTGTAAGTCATGCAAAATAAAAGATAAATTAATGATCTATCTTCATTATCCTTACCGTTAAGATATAATTAAAGACTGCATAAAATTTGCCTTCACATCAAGGTAAGACAATTGATTGCATTAGTTATTATTATTATTTTAGCCTTTGCATCATTTTTGTGTTCCATTAATAAACATATCAGTGGATTTTTTTGTTTGTTTTAAACCAATGTATAGTCTCTTATTTTAATCTTGGTTGATTAAATCAGAATTTCTTAAGTTTGGTGATGCACATTAACTCTTATTCGGCATGGTTTGTAATGTTAAAAATAATGAAAATATGTTGGCATTAATGCATGAGGCTAATTGTAATAAAATAGAGAATTGCTGAGAATGCATATATACATATATACATATATATATATATGTATGTTTGTAAAATAGCAAACATTTTATTACAACAAATAGACTGAAAAAATAAAGTCTATAACCTTGCAGGTTTAGTATTGGTGGATGCATGAATATTAGTAATTATTAGCTAAATTTCCAGGTTCTGACCTTCTAGGAAAGTTACTATTTATTCTTAAATGATAATAAGGCAGGAAATAAGAGAACTACCCTATTAAAGAAATCACATTCACAGGAATCTGTAAGGTTTATTGGCAAAAAAAAAAAAAAAAAAAAAACACACCTATTTTGCAGTGTGTCCCTAATACAAGATGTGCCAATATCAAATAATGAAGCAATATGCTTAATTGGAGAGAAATGAAAAGACAAGGAATACATTTAAGACTATCTTTTTTCTCATTTTGAGCAATAGATGTTCCACAATTTCTTTTTGAAATCAAGACAATTACATAGCAATTTAGGTTAGAATGCATGCCCAGTTCCCCATCTCAAAACCCAATTTGTTACCACCTGTGGCTATTTCTATTTAAAAAAAAAAACAACCCATAATTACTATGAGTCTCAGCAGTCTTAGAGTAAATTTTTGCAATTACAATACCTCCCTTGGGCAGATGTGTGAAAATGGCAGATTAATTCCTGCCAGGATCTTTCTGTTCCTTCTGCATGTTTAGATTTGGGGGTGCCTGCTTCTTATTTCTGTGGTTAAAGGTTATGTCAGTGTTCTCATAATAAATCTCTAAAAATAAAGTTCCATGTGTCAGCTATTTTAGTTTTCCTTAGGCAAAAAGTTGACACATAAAGATTTAGCAAAGGAGTGGATAATATTTTTGACCATGCTCCTCTATCACCTGGTTAAGTTTGAAGTACATGATAGTAAGACCAGGTGGCAGGGTTGAGTAGGGAGGACTCAGATTGGAAAGGGAAAAACTTAAAGTAATATCTAATCAGCAGAAATCAATGAAAATATTTTCATTATGTGCTTGATTCTAATGCTACCTAATGGATAATAATTGTAAAGAGCCATAATAAATATATTGTGATTGGATAACATGATTTAATATGCTTCTGATTTCCATTTATTCCTTCTGTGAGTTATGGTATATAACCTTTATTCTTAATAAATATTTAATTGATCTACACACAAAATAATGAATGTAATTAAATATGAACAACTTTAAATCTCTAGATCAGTGCTGTAAGTATTGGTAAAGTTAATTTGTCACAAAACAGTTTAGATAGCAGAACACTTGAAGACAAGGGTCACAATTCATCTTGTCTGTCACTATACAGTAGCTGAGAAAACATAGCATGGTTTCTAATATGTAGTAGGCACTTAAAAATGTGAATTCTTTATAATTTCCTATGACCACTGATCGAATATGTGCTAGAGCTTAGACTTCCAACCTAGAAATTATACTAAGGCCAATGTCTGAGATACTAACATAAAAATGATGAAATAATTATATGTTGACAAATAATTTATTTGAAGATTGCATATTTAGATAATTGTTATTTACAGTTGTTACCTTTTAAATAACTACAATTAAAATCCCTATAGAATTTCATTGATCATATTACAAGTTCTAAAAAAATCATGATCATTGTTCATAATTATGAGTCAACTTTCACAGAATTTATTAAATGTATGCACATACATATATATGTGTATAAGTATCAGTGCATAAATGTGCATAGAGTATATCAAGATAACATAGTATTGGTAAGGGCATATCTTTTGTCTTTTATCCTATCCCTTGGTATGCTTTTTAAATTAGTAAAACTATGCAATTCAGATTTTATGACTGTTTGTTAAGGTTTCAAGGATCACATAGCTCTAGTAAGTTATTTAAAAAATTAATGTGATATTCTTTAAATATTTAAGTTTAAGATTTTATACTTATGAGGACTTCTCAATACTTATTTTCTATATAATTTTTAATGAAATAAAATTATATATAAATCATAAATAATTATTTTGGGATTACATTTATTTAAATTTGTTAACATGTAATTTTATGATATAATCATTTTGGTACCAATCATTTGTCATTTGATAATGGGAAAAGAAAATCACCATGGACAACTATTACATGTATATAATAATAATAATAATAATAATACAACTTGGAAACTTCTCAAAATTTTAGAATCTATCTTGCATACATAGCATGAAATTGTCAGGCATATATTGAGGAAACATAAGCTAAGCACTCATATAAACAATGTGTTGCCTGTTTTAGTATTGTTATTTAAAATATATCTGTTACCTGCAGAGTTGTTCAATCCATAACCATTAATTCAATTAATAAAAGTGAAATAATTTTAAAGACCTTAATTAAAATAATTTGTACTTCTAAGCTATCTAGGACTCAATCACTATATATATATATATATATATATGAAATTTAAATTTTAATTACAAAATTTGTAACAAATAATAAGAGGGGTTGATAAAATAAAGGCTTCAAGCAAAATGAGCTTTCAAATTGTATTAAAATTTAATTATCTCCACTTACCAAAGTAGCTGGGATACAAAATAAAGGAAAATGTAATAGAAAGGAGCATAGAAATAGAAGTTTAACAATTTTAGGGTTCAGTGTTAATTAACATTCAAAAATAAGAGAAAGACTTTCTAAAAGGTTAATAGTTAATTGTTTATAGGTTAGCCCATAAATAATAACTTGTCAATGAGGGACATTTATATACACAATTATCATCTAAAACTTATAGTTTAAATCCATCTGTAAATTCATCTTGGAATATTTTTCTGAATTTACTCATTTCTCTGAATGTGATTTTTCTTGAACTATCATACATGCTTTCTTTTGAAGGAGTGATTTTCAACCTTTTATATCTCATGGCACACAAAGTACGAAAATTCTGTAAAATACCCAAAATATACTTTTTGCCAATCTGACAAAAAATAGGTACAATTTTAATTGATTTACAAAAAATAATAATAGTAATTACATAGCCTTTTTGTTCCAAAGTAACTTTTTAAACAATCAGGCACCTATACTTGTACATAAGAATTTCTGGTACTGAGAATTAACCAATCAGATGCAACCTCATTATGCGACATGAACAAAAAAATGCAAATCTATATTATATGACCTAATATATATTTATGGTTCAAAACAGGGCTACTGTTGTGTTGGTTATTGTCATATTTTTATTTGACAATCTAAGGGAAAAGTTGGTCAGTGCCCTGGCTTTTAAAAATTCTTGTGGCACAACATTTGAAAATCATTGTTTTAAAGAATACAACTTAGAAACATACTGGAAGTGTGACTTCCTATAAAAATGTTAATGTTTGGCAAATATACCTATTTCTCATGCATTTTTAAAAATTTTATTGTTGTTGTATTACATCCATCCCCTTTCCAATTTCTCATGCATTTAAGTTAGTCTTCATGCAAAATCATATAATCAAAAGCATGTAACATTTTTTTAAAACTTCAGAAGTTTTTATTTAATATTTGCAAAACATGACAAAACGCATAATTTGAATGAAGCAAATGAAAAGGAATTATTATGTCTTAAACTGACCTGTTCTAATTCTGTCTTTAATCCTTGCCATCTGGCCTCTTTTCTGTGATATTTATCCATTTAGAAAATATTTTTTACAAGGTTACCTTAAGAACCTTGTATGTTTACATCTAATGTAAACATTTTAAAAAATTTAGATATACATGTTGATGCATGGTGGTATTACCACCAGATTAATAATTAACATATATGTAGATTCAGGCCTGATACTCATATAGTGATAGCACAAAGTGGAGCTATTTAGGGGTGGGTTAGATTCAGATGGGTTGTTGAATAGTATTGTATTTAGCATTATTTAGATGCAAGAAACACTTTTGCTTATTAGTTAAAATAAAAATTGCTTGGATTTTCTTTAACCTAAAATTGAATATATATTTTAATAGGTAATACATTGATTTTATTTTATTAAAAAAAAAAGCATTAAAATAAAACTCTCCATGTGATGTCCTCTTTTTGTTCTTTGGGTAAGAGTGAGCTCTATTGAGATATAGTAGAAATAAAAGCCTTCATCCACCACTCCTGAAAACAGACTAATTTTTTTACCTCCTGATAAATCTTCTTTATGTTTATGTCTAAATAGGTCAGAAAAATAGAGTAACATATCAGTTCATAACGTAAGAAAATTTATAAACTTAGTCAACAAATTCCTTAAAATTATTTTTATCTGAAACTTCCCATTGAGCCTCAGGGCTCATATTTATTTTTCTCATTATTTTACTGGAATAATCAAATCTCCAATGACACACATGTTATTTGGTGACGTTATAGTTTTGATTTTGTTTGGTGGAAATGTGCAAGGATGATGGAAAGGCAGTAGGGATGGGAGAAGGAAAACAGCTCTGGTTCCATAGCTCCAGGTAACATGATATAAATAATTGGAAAATGGAGATATCATTTCGGTTGGTTAATTGTAATAAACTTATTATGTTGTTAGAGCATTAAAGTAGGATCAACATGTTGGGAAACAGATAAAAGGTGCATGAAAGCATTTAAAATTCAATCATTAGATTTCATTGCACCCATCTGCTCCCAGGAAGTATAATTGGAAATTTGAGTCATTGACCTTTAGCCGCCATTTTGGACCCATTTCAAAATCTGTATTTTCAAGTTGAACGTAATCTGATAAGAACCATATTCAGTACACTTTTAACCCGATTACCTTTTGAACAAAATTTAAAACAATAAAATCAAGCTTAATGAGCTGTTGTATATTTGACTAAGAATCAGTGTAGTTATTTAATCCTAGGTCTGGTTAAAGTAACTAATGTTCAACTTCATTAAGGTTTCGATTAAGTAGAAGGACTGCTGAACTTTTTACTGTTATTTTATGCACTGACTCCTGCTTCACATTAATTAATTTCTGGGTCCATATCACACTACATTTATACTTACAACATCCAATTGCACTAAAATTACATACCATGACATAAGCAAAAAAGCAATATTTGATATTTCAGGTGGTTATCCTAAGTTTCAAAAATTTTGGCTCCCCCCAGTATGATGCCACAGTCTCTTTCTAAAATAGTTTTTACATCTTCACTCAGAAATGTGATATATGACAAAATTACATTACTAACAGGAAGTACATTATGTAAATTGACATGATTTCTTGTCAGCATTTGTGTATTGCTCTACTCACTGAAGTTCATGTAACTTGGAAGAGAGTCATGATTAGACAGGTGTTTCTTCAGTCTATGAGATCAGATTTCTGAAATATTTATGTAGTGACAAGCCAGATGTACATAGCTTAACCTATAATCCTATTTCACAGCTTTTCCTAATTCTTGGAAACTTGTTAAGTATGGAGCTGATTATTTTGGCAGCATATCTTCATTAATAGGATTCAGAGCTTCCTTATTTACAAGCCAGTGCTGTTAATGTAATCTAGTATATTAAATCAACACGGAAGCTGAAAAGATGGAATCCGTCTAAGGCCTAACTGACAAGAAAAGCTTTTTCATAGAGCTTTTAAATGTGTTTTTTTAATGACTTCATAATACCAAAACCACATAGCACAGGAGACTGATGTAAATGTTTGAATACTATGCTACTATCATTTTGGTATAAAGTACTTATTTTTCAGATTTCTCATACTTCTACATAATTTTGATATATTCCACATCAGACCATGTATCTGCCCTTTACAGATATTCCTTTCAGTATCATCTCAATTACAAGGCTTACTGTCATTTGACATGTAAAATTATTTTATGTGCCATGATTTTCATTTTCCTTATTTATTGGTTCTGCAATAATAGATGGAGAGCTTATTGTTGTTTTCACCTGGAGTCATTTATATGCTGTGCTACCAGGTGCCCCATTTCATATTTGCGATGTTCTGTCCTCTCAAGAAAAAGGGTATCAGGATTCTTATATCTGAATTAGACTTAAGGAAGAGTTTTATGTTTTGTCATTTTTATATTAAGTGTGTAGGTTTTATAAGCTACCTGCCTCTGCTTGAATAAACTCATGCTTCTTCACAGACAGGAAAAACCTATTTTTCCAACTTTTATGACAGCCTGGTTCCCAGTTTTGAAAAGAAGGAAGGAGAAAGCAGGCTATCAGCAAACAGAACAATGCTGCTTTTCATTTCTTTTGGAGGAAAAGTATCTACTTTGAGGTTTATATTCATACAAAAATGTGTCTAATGCTACAATAAGATGATATATTTTATAAAAATATAGAGTTAGGTAATCTATAAAGAAGAGTTCTTCAAGAACAGTTGAGGGGTAAATATATGAGATTTTTAAACCCTTGATTATTTTTTTTTCCTGTTCCATGACAGATATTCTAAAGAAGTTATTCCATTGAGACTGTGCCTCTCGACCTGTGTTGTTGAGATTCGGGCACTGCTAGCTAGTGCCTTTTGGATTTCAGCCACTCTATCATTGAACTGGGAATTTGTAGTCAGCCTCTAGGGATGAATTGGCTACATTTTACTGCAGGGACAGTTACTTCTTTCCTTTTTGATTTTTAGCAAGTCAATAGTTTCCCTAGAAGACACTGTACTCTTGGGGAAAAAACAACTTTTCCAAAACCCTGATACTCAAAACTCCAAGTTTCTGCATAAAAAGAATTTCAAGGTTTTTTCCAACATATATGTCTATAAGTTTCTTTTTTAAATTAAATGATTATATACTTACCCCAACTTAAAGAAGAATTCTTAAAGTGCAAAAGTTCTACTAAAAACCTGTACCTAAAACAGCACCTAGTATGTAGTATGAACTCATTACATACTCTTGAACTGAAAATAGAAAAAGGCACATTTAAAAGGTTATAATTGCTTACAATTTGATAGTTAGATGTAGCTATTGCTAACCTTTTATTGTTCAGATCTGTCATCACTTCTTTAATTACAAAATCCAGAGAATTCAGACCTGAACTGATTTATTCCATTCAGTGTTAATATTAACCTTTTTTTTAACTGAAGAAATATTAATGTGTTTAATTTGAGATGTTGTTCCAACCAGCCCCTGTTGGAATAGGTAATACTTGACATGCACAACAAAATGTCACTCCCAAATATGAGTTATACAGAACATGTCTGGATGCAAGGGTTTTAAATAAAGAATTATGAACTCGTATATTTTTCCATCTTCTTGTGTATATGTGTGTGTGTGTTCACATATATGCACAAACTAGATTTATTTTTACAAAGGATGGTATATGCTAACCATAATATATTAAGTGGTTATGCTTAAAGTTATATAAGTATATAAACATTTTCCTATGTCAGTGATGCAATTTCATATTATCTTAACAATGGTGGAATTCTGGGTCAATTAATAGATATGTTATGATTCATTTAACCAGTTACCAATCTGAATGACAGATTTTTTATTCTGAAATTCTATTCCCATAATTCTTGTTTTTTTTTTTTTTTTTGTCTTTTTTTTCTAAGCTAATCTTTCAGTCCAGAATAAATTGCTTAATTCTTTTTCTTTCTTATTTTCTTATCAGGTATAATAATTCTCTCTCATAAGGCTGTCATAAGAATTAAAGTGGCAATATGATTAATCATGTAAATGATATGATGAATACTATATGTTGAATAAATGTTAGCCCAAATTATTATTATTTCTATTGACAGCAAAATTCACAAATCATTCTGGAGCAGTTTAAACTTTAAAATACAGATATGCAGGCATAGTCTCTGTGAAAACAATATTTCAGTTGGTGTAAATGTTAGTAATTATAGGAGTACAATGCTATTCCAGAGTACTTATGATTATAAAACAATAATTTTACTGGGATGCTAATTTATTTTATTGCAAATTTTTATTTTGAGCTCTGTAAACCAGTATTGATTATTTTTAGTTTAATGATAGACATTTTTAAAAAATGGTACTGAT
Organism: Noctilio leporinus; assembly: GCA_004026585.1. Classification (NCBI taxonomy): domain Eukaryota; kingdom Metazoa; phylum Chordata; class Mammalia; order Chiroptera; family Noctilionidae; genus Noctilio; species Noctilio leporinus. The sequence continues at coordinate 152,027 of PVIW01001753.1, read as the reverse complement.
TTTTGATAGATTATCTTGCAAACATTGGATTTTAGATATCATAAACTTCTTAAAACTACCAAAGCAAATTCTGAAGTGGAAAGATGTTATGAAGTATTCCTCGAAAACCATGCTTTTCAAGCAAAGAAATCCTGAGAATTTTCTTCAAAATAACTTTTCTTCCTACATCATTTGGGATATCATGTTTGACATGAATTTCTAATGTGGTATTTATGGAGTACGAGATACCTTATCTGATGAATAATTGCTACTATGAAGTATTGCAATGTAATAGTTCCTAGACTGTAGATCCATTTGGAAAATAATTCTTTAAGGCCTCCACATACTAAGCATCAAAAACTCTGCTGGGACCTATGCACAACACATTTTCATAAGGTCTTTCCATTGGAAATCTGCAGTACTTGAAAGAGGTTCCATAACTTGACCCTATATAATAAAAATATTCCCAAATTTTGGAGACTTCCAGAAGCAACCAAGATTCTCAGATTTGATCATAGAACTAGATTTGATTCTTTTACCCTAACCAAAATTGTTCATTAGACCTCATCTTTTGTTTGTGTTTAATCTAATTAAGAAGTGAACAGTTATAGGAACAAACTCATTCAAGGAGTTATGGCCTAGTAATAGAACTCTATAGGGAGCATTGATTAGCAACCATAATGAAAATAATAAATCTGTAAACTACATCAGAGAGTGATAAATAGGCTAGCATAGAAAGCATATTACAATACATATTACAAAAGCAAGGTGAATCACATAGTACTTGCAGGATTTTTATTTGAAAGAGTGCAACATTTTGAGTCAAAAGGAACTTGTTTACATTATTTACTCATATTGCAACTTCCAGCTATTTTTTCACCAATTCCAGCCATAGGCCTTAGTTTTTCCATCTGAAAACAGAAATAATCATGATGGTCCCAGCTACTGAAGTGAAAAGAAATAATAATTTTGCAAGAGTTACCCTGTGAAATATGTAAGGAAGACCAAGAGACAAAGGACCAAGAACTGAAGAGCTTTTCCTCTGTAAAAAATTGAGTTACTTTTGTTCTAAATAGACTCTGAAGGAACTTGCAACATACTTCAGAAGCTGCATGCATCCAAGTGCATTTTGTCTTCAGATGTTCCCATGATGGTACTGTTTCCACAGTTTTAAGTTGTTTGGAATTGAATATGAACATGCTATAAATCATCTAACACTAAAATACATAGAAAAAAATATGAACAGTTTTTCAATAAGGCACCTTTCAAATGCATAGTCTGGGAAGGATGAAAATGACTTGTGATTTTTCTAAATGATGACCTAATTAAGCATGATGTATATATTAAAATGCTTCATTAGTATTTTATCTACAAGAGTGAGTACAGTGAATTTTTAAATTATATATAGTCTTCTTAAGCCAGGACCCTGTACTTTTTCTAGTAAGGTGCAGATAGTAAACATTATATATTAGGATTTGTGGCCCATATTATCTCTGTCACAACTACTCAGTTCTGACATTGAAGCATGAAGACAGCCATAGACAATATATAAATGAAAGCACATGGCTGGGTTGCAATAAAGCTTTATTTTCAATAATAGAAAGTGGGTCACGGGACAGAGTTCTCCGACCACTTTTGTAATGCATTACTAAATATTAACAACATCTTTTTTTTTTTCCTGCTTGCATTATTGTAAAAACTGCACCATGTAAAAACCATTTTCTAATACAATCAAAGTGATTGATATGTCAAAACTAGGGAGGGAAAAATACAGGCCTATTGTCTCATGAAGTAATTGCCTAGGTAAAATTGATTCTTAAGAAGAGAAAAATTCTTAGTATTAAACTCTTCAAGCAAAGAGCTGGGGATGCTGGAATTATGTATTAAGTGACAGTGTAATAATGACTCAAAATATATTTCATTTCATTTTGTGCTAATGTTTCATTAAAAATAGGTTAACATTAGTAAAGACACTTTAGCTTTATTTTAATTTCAGGTATGAATACCTAATATAGACTATTTTCATTGAATCATACATTTTAAATGTGATACTTATTCTTATATTTCAGAGGGAAATGATAAATATTCTGATAATCTAATACTCATAGATTTGATTAATAATTCATTTTTTCAAATATAGGAATACCTTTTCCTTTGTAGTAGTCATTCTTGAGAATAATTCTTCAAAATTCCTTGCATATTATACTAATTTTTCTAATAGTACTCTCAAATGACTCTTTCATTTTCAAACCAGAAATTTAAATTCAATGGGTAAATTATCTTGAAGATTTAAAATTTTACATAATTTTTATTTTAATTTTATTATTTTTAAAGATTTTATTTATTTTTTTTTAGAGAAAGGGGAAGGGAGAGAGGCAGAGAGAGAGACAGACATCGGTGAATGGTTGCTTTTCACCTACCTCCAGCTACAGACCTGGTTTGCAACCTGGCTTGCAACCTAGTATTATGCCCTGCTTGGGAATCGAACCAGCGACCTTTGGGTTTGCAGGCTGGTGCCTTATCCACTGTGCCACCAGCCAGGGCTAATTTTTAAAAGAATAGTAAATTATCTTGAAAACTTTGCAAAAGGTTGGGGACTTCAAAATTCCCCCAAAGTTTTTACTAATTATTGTAAAATTTATTTGCTGCTTAGCTGGTTGGCTAAAATGATTCTTATAATAATAAAGAGGAAAAAAATTAGAAAGGTGCTGCATCATTCAATTTCACCTTAAATTTCTTCTATTTTTTTCTGCTATAAGGAATTGGTATGGGCCTATTATACAGGTGATTACTTGAAAGGCTGATGCACAGACAAGAAACAAATCTTATTGACCATTTTAAATTTTATTTGTAAAATGTAACCCATTATGTAATAATTGACTTTATCTTCTGATAACAATGTAATATTTCAAGAAGAAGTTAGGTGAATTGTGGTTAACAAATCATTGAATTAATACATTTTTTAGTTTTAGTATATTGTGAAAAAAGAACAGATGAAAAAGATAATAGACATACAGGTTGGTTCAGATTTTAAATTAGTTATTTGGAAGTGTTACATAATAATGAACTAGACCTAATAAATTCCTTTTGCACTTTGAGAGGTGTTTGCTCAGAAGTGCCTATTTTAACAACCTATTTGACTACAATGATGGTAAGTAATCATATAGTTAAGCCTACCTCTTGCATTAGGATATTTGATGATAAATGACCATTATTATCTTTTTATGTTATTGACTAATGGAAATATCTAGTTATTGAAGCCACATAGCTCATTTAACTAGATGTTTTGGTCTGTCTGGAAAAATTGCAGTCATTGTTACTATAATGAGAATGGCTTATTTGACAGTAATGTATGTAATAGGGCAGCCAAAGAGAGTGGACTGGAATGTGCACGCATGAACAACAATGACTTCACTATATTAGTCAGTAGATGCTGTTGAGTGAATATGTGTCCTGTGTGGTTGTTACATTCAAAATGACCCAGTTGAGCAACAAATCCAAATCATGTTTTATGTTAAGTTTGAATATTCCTTTGTGGAAACTATTTGGATGATTCAGAAGGCTACAGCTATGTGCAATTGGTGATTGGCAGCTTCATAATGACAAGGTACTTAGTTATGCATCATTTCTTGTGCAGAGATTTTGGGGAAATTTCAAATTACTCAAGTAACTCAGACCTCCAACAGTGCAATTTGGCACCTTGTAACTTCTGGCTCATCCCACAACTAAAATCACCGTTGAAAGGGAAGAGATTTTGTATGATTTATAAATAACGAATAACAATGATGAAATTCAGGAAAATACATGGGGCAGCTGATGGTAATTGGGAGAATTACATGAGGTCCCAAGGTGCCTACTTGAATAGGGATTGAGGTGTCATTGTCCTATGTATAATGTTTCTTATATATTTTATCTTCTTCATTAAATGTCTCTATTTTTCATATTACATGGCTGGATACTTTCTGGGGATGGATCATTATTTTTCTCTATTTCTCAGAGAAGCTTTACAGAAACTAACTTGTCTGTCAGTCTTTGGCAAGTGTTATTGTTCTACAATGAATCAGGCATATTTTGGCAACTCTATGAAAGCCTGTTAGCTGTAGTTTGTTTTAAAAATTGTAGACAGTAACACTACTGTGTCTCCTAAGGCTATGAGAAGGATGAATAATAAATATTAATAGTATTGTTTTGTAAATCTTAACATAGGACAGCATCTTCCAAAGTGCCTAGCACAGAATGGAGACAATGGCACAATTTAGATTCAGTGCAGTATAGTTTTAAAGCACATTTATAATACATTAGAGTAAAAACTGGTTGGAATTTATTAAATTGGTAAAAAATTTCTCTTCTAATTAACAAATCCCAAAAAATTAATAAAATACACAAAAAGTGTATCTTACAGAAGACTCAGCATTTGTAATGGTAATAAGTAAAATGATTTGTCTCCAAGTTGTCTCCCTCCATTTTCTCTCTCTTTTTATATGTCAGAATTCTAGAAGTACAGACCTGTAATGAATTTTCATTGTCTACATAGAATCTTTAAGTTTTTAGCTTTGGAGGCCCAATTATAGAGAATTCAGTTCTAGGTATTTCCTCCAGTTGAAAAATCCGTTAGTATTCTTAATGGAGATGGACAAGAACACAATAGGAGAAAAGTCTCCTAAGATGAAAATTCTGGCTGAAAGAAAGCAAAACATTAGCAGAGGAAAGAGCTCCAAACTCCTTTGCCACCACTACCACCCCTGGAAGAAAAAGAGAAGACTGGTTATTGGATAGGGTTAAGATTGAGAGGCTGATCTCATTGAAGAGAATGAATTAATTAGGAAAATTGAAATTAGAAACCAAGAAGTAGTTTGAATATTTATCAGAAGATACCTGTCACATTATACTCATGGTATAATGCTCTGCCATTGCCAATGAGAAAGCAATTTTAGCATTAGTGGCACCTCAGTGGCTTCTGCACACTAGACTTTAGTAAAAATATACAGATTGTGCAACAGTCTGTATTCTGTGTGATTTGTAGGTAACAAATAGTGTTCATCTTACTTTTTATTTTAATTTTCTTGTCAAAGGTGAGTTTCTTCAAGACTCATCAATTACATAATCTAATGCTGGCACAAAAATTATTAAAATTAGTATCATTTATTGTAAAAGTCCATGTTTGTAAGAGATTTTAATAGACATCCAGATCAACAGATGGCAAACAGATATATACAAAAAGAGGCTCAACAGGAAATTACAATCATCAGAGAAATGGAAATTAAAGCCACAATGAGATATCACTTCCCGCCTGTCACAATGGCTGTCATCAATAAATCAACAAACAACAAATTGCTCCTGAGGATGTAAAGAAAATGGAACCCTACTGCACTGCTGTTGGGAATGCAGACTGGTGCAGCCACTGAGGAAAATAGTATGGAGTTTCCTCAAAAAATTAAAAATGGAACTGCCTTATGACCCAGTGATTCCATTTGTGGGAATATATCCAAAGAAAACCAAAACACTAATTCAAAGGAATATATATATATATATATATATATATATATACCCCTATATTCATTGTAATGTTATTTACCATAGCCAAGAGTTGGAAGCAGCCCAAATGCCCATCAGTAGATGAGTGGATTTAAAAAGCTGTGGTACATTCATACAATGGAATGCTACTCAGTCATAAAAAGAAGGAAAGCTTACCTTTTACAACAGCCTGGATGGACCTCAAGTACATATGCTTAGTGAAATAAGGCACTTAGAGAAAGACAACTGCTATATGATTTCACTTATATGTGAAACCTATTGAACAAAATAAACTAAGAGAATAGAAACACACTCATAGAACAGATTGATGGCTGTCAGAGGGAAAGGAACTTTGTGGGCTGGGTGAGAAAGGTGAAGGGATTGTCCCCAATAAAGGAAGAAAGAAATAGCCAACAACATGGTTATTGCCAGAGGGGAACAGGGAACAGGGAAGAAGTAGAAGTAGGCAAGGGGAGAATAAAGGGCAGTGGCAAGAGACTTGACTTTGTGTGGTAAGCTCACAAAGCAGAATGTGGATGATGTGTTGTAGAGTTGTACATTTGAAACTTGTATGGAGTTTTTAACCAATGTCACCCCAATAAATTCAATAAAAAATCAAGTGGAAAACAAGAGTCCTGGCTGAGTGGCTTAGTTGGTTGAAACGGAATCTAGTACACCAAAAAGTTTCAGGTTTGATTCGGAATCAGGGCACATACCTAGGTTGCAGGATCCCCGGTGGGGGTGAGTTTGGGAAGCAACTAGTTGATGTTTCTCTCTTACATCTCTCTCTCTCTCTCTCTCTCTCTCTCTTTCTCTCTCTCTCTCTCCCTCCCTCTTTCTTTCCCTCCTCTTAAATCAGTAACTATATTCTCAAGTAATGAATAACAACATTGTTTAAAAATAGAAGAAAAAAATCATTCAAGTTATTCTAATTGAGCAGTAGGCTTACAATTCTTGTTTAAGATATGGCATTATCGTCCTTCCATTTTATATTTTAAATAATTCTTATTTTTGATAAAGGTAGTATAAATTTCTCATGCTTTTTATTGTGCCTTTAGTAACAAAACACGTATGTCAACCACACTATGCTTGTATGAAATGTATCATTTTGAAAATCACTGATAAATACAGTTATTGCCATACCTCATGCACTTTAAAAATTCCAAAGCCATAGGTGCTGTCAGATGACTTAAAATACTGTTGCCTACTTCAGCATTGTAGAAAGAACCACACCATATATTCTGTTGAAGGCAGTTATCAGAAGCAATGTCAGTATGAAAAGGCTTACAGTGAATTATTCACCTCTTAATACCCCCTTGTGTTTAGTCTGCTACAAAAAGAATGACTGTTATCAATGCGAAGAGCAGTGTCTTTGAATTAATGGAAAAAGTTCAACGTTAGTTTCATTTTCAACTCAATGGCACCAATGTATGCAACCAACCTGACATTTCTAATTCAAAGGAATTTTCAATATTTTATTCCCCTCTATCCCTGGATTACGAAAACAAAGCCCTCAATGTATACTAAGTATAACAGATCCTAAAAAGATGTTGTTTCAAACTTTAACTACACGCTTAACCTTAAATTAGTTTGTGAGAGGTAAGTTGCTCTTTTAATGATGATGTCAGAGTCAAATGCATACTTTCATTTTTTCCTTGATGATTCTTATTCTAGATCAATATCTCTGGAATTAAAACTTTCTTCATATTTGTATTACAACCTTTGGGAGATCCTTTTGTTTGGCATACCTGTCTATACTCTCTAGTTCATTGCAATTCATAAAGAAAATGTTGAGACAAATAGTAAACAAAGTTTATATAGATGAACACATAAAACAGATTTAATATTATCTATAAAATTGAGGAAAATATTTCTCAAATCTAGTGACAAATGCTTCATCTTTTCTTCCTCTGCCTAATCTGTCAATCCAATTTGATGTTTTTTCTTTTTTAAATTAATTTCAATTATTAGAAGTTCCAGTTGGGCCTTTTTGTATTTTCTACTTCTCTCCTTCAAATTAAGATTACATAAGGGGGGTACTTAGAGCTCAACATTTAAGGAGGCATTTATTCTTATACAAGGAACATACTTTTATATTCTTGGCCATTTTTTTTTTTTTATATTTCTAATAGATTTTTAAGATGCTTATTGGTTATTTTCATAATCTTTTTCATTCCTGGGTCTGTTTTTATTGATGGGTTTTCTACTAGGTGGGAATTATATTTTCCTGGTTTATTGTATGCCTTGTAATTCCTGATTGTACAGTATCTCAGATACTGTGAATTTTTCATTATTGTATGTTGGATTTTAAAATACTGCTTATAATGTAAGCCAAATGTATGTTGTGGAATGAATTTATCCATTTGGCCTCTTGCCCCAAAGATGTCCTCTTACATGAAGAAACTGACATAAAAAGGCAAATGGATGTCAGGAATGCCAGCAGTTTACAAGCTATGGCTGCCTAGATTTTCACACCAATGATTTTAAAAATGCCAAAATTGTTCCCTCCATAAAATATTTTCTGACTTCCCCATGCCTATATAAAAGAAAATGTAAGATAATACTGGCAAAATAGTGCAAAAGTGCTATGTATTTATTTATCAGCTAGGAATTGCACTGACCAAAGTTTGAATCTACCAACATTTACTTAAAGAATATTTATGATGGTGAAAATTAGCTATAGAATCCAATTTAAAACACATATTATTCACTCTTCCTTTTGCAAAGACATATTTGGTGACTGGTATTTTGATATTTTTTCATAGAAATTCATTCAAAACAATATTCAAAATAATGACATCTTTATTTTCCTCATCCTGCAATTGTCATATTTTCAAGAAATCCAAGCATTGTTTTAAAATGTATGGGATGTTTCATCCATCTATCATGATTTTGCAATCTTTAGTGTGCTGCGTGTAGGACTTTAAAAAAATTATAAACTTACAACAGGATCTATATTACATAACTAAGAAATGTTCCTGTGTTATCTCATATAAAACACAAAGCTACAGATTTTTCGATAGCATTATCCTAATTTTACCTCCAAGTTGTAAAATTATTTTGACAATATTTTGTAAACATTTTGGCACATCTTAGATACTAATCATTTCATAGTAAATGTATTTAGAAGTTTTCCAAAGATATGCTATTTACTTATTTTCATATTCAGACTGAGTTTTACAAAATTTAAAATCTCACCTGTTTTTCAGGATGGCTCCCAGTTCTTCATGATATAGCCACATTTTCTTCCTACACCAAACTAAAAAGCTATTCCTTTGCAAAAAATGCAGTCTGAAATCTTTATTTAAAATGTTTACTTTATGGTTGGGTAAATGAGAACTACACACAAAAAAACACCCATAAAATAAATGAAAATTGAGTTAAATAATTCATATCTAAGGTGCCTGTTTTATAGGGTTCTTACTTGAGTTTGATAGTGTGAATAAGTAGATCTTTATATCTTTAATCTATTTGTGGTCTACCTAAATGAAAATAGGATTTCTAGATGGGTTTTAAAAGTTTGCTTAGTATAATTTTAATTAATTAAAATATTTTTATTTCTTATTTTTAGAAAGAGGGGAAAGGAGAGAAGCAGAGAGGGAGAGAGATAACATTGTATGTTTGCCTTTCACCTGTCACCAGCTACAGAACTTGCTGGAGACCTGGCTTGCAACCTTTATGTGCCCTGGCTGGGAATCGAACCAGCAACCTTTGGGTTCACAGATTGGTGCCTTATCTACTGTACTACCAGCCAGGGCAACTTAGTATAATTTTAAAAGACAAAGTTCAGAAATACTTTATATTGAGAATGTTAAACCAAAAAAATTATAGTTTTATAATTCTTTATAAGACAGATGGATCATCAGCATATATGAGATGCAGATGATCACCTTACATAAATTTTTGGAAATAACTTGTCTTATAATTCAGTATAATGAACCTTTTATTGAGTGTAGAGTTTTATGTATATTTATTCACATAAAACATTGTGAAACTATCATCACAAAAAGGTTACTAAACAGTTCTATTACCCTAAAAAACTTCCTCTGTAAGTCAACTAACTTAAATCCCTTGAAACTACTGACCTGTTCTTTTTCGTGATAGTTTTTATTTTTTTAAATGAGATATCTTATAAGTAGAATCATACAGCATGCAATTTTTGAGACTGGCTTTTTTTCACTCAACATTATGTTTTTGGGATTCACATAAGTTGTCTCATCAATAGTTCATTTTATGTTGCTAAATAGTTTTTTATTGTATGTACATACCACAGTCTGTTCACCTATTAGAAGATATCTGGGTTGATTCTAATTTTGGCAAAGAGAGTTTCTGTAAATATTCATGTGCAGTTTTTTTTTTTGTTTTTTTTTTTTGCGAGCATAATTTCCATTTCTTTAAGATAAATAGGAAATTGTTGTGTTAATTTATAGATTACGCTCCCGATGTTTAAAAAAAAGCAAAAATAAAAGTAAATTGTGAAGTGTAGGTTGAGTTTCATTTCTTTTGAGTTATTTACTGAATTGTCTTTTGCAATCTTGTCAGAAATCAAATGACCATATTTATGCGGACTACTTCTGGCCAGTCTCTTCTGTTCCACTGATCTATATATCTTTTCCATCGACAATACTATGTTGTCTTGATAGTGTTGCTCCACAGTAACACTTAGAATAGGGTAATGCAACTCCTCAACTTTATTCTTCAATTTAAAAGTTATTTTAGCTATTACAGTTCCTTTACTTTTCCATACACATGTTAAACCTTCTTACCTATATCTACAGAAAAATTGTTCTGGGAATTTGAATGGAGTTATGTTACATATATAGATTACTTGAGGAGCATCAACATCTCTACCATGTTGTATTTTCCATGATAAACACGGTATAGCCCTCCATTATGTAGGCCTTTTTAGATTTATTTAATCAGATTTTGTAATGTTCAGCATACAGATTCCATACTTGATTTTTGTTTAAGTGCTTTTTTGCTAAATATTTGATCATTAGGGGGCTATCATAAGTGGATTACTTTTAAATTTTTGATCCCTAATAGTTTATACGAGGTCGGTCCTGAAAGTATCGGCAAAAACTGTTTTAATTGTATTGACTTGGTTTGATACTTTCAGGACACAACTCGTAGCTTGACTATAAAACTATAACTGATTTTTGTGTGAGACCTTGAATATGACAACCTTTCTTAACTTAATTATTAGTTCTAGGAATTTTTTGTTTTGATTTCTTCGTACTTTCTACCTACATAATATTATCTGTGGCTACAATAACATTGTAAATGTCTTTTTAATTTGTGTGTCCTTTATTTTTCTTGTTTTTCTGAACTTGTTCAGACTTTTAGTACAATAATTAACAGACATGAAATTTTTCAGCCTTTCACCAGTATTATATTAGTTATACATTTATTTGTTTGTTTGTTTTATTTTGTAAATGTCCCTTATACAGTCGAGGAAGTTTTCTTTTATGCTTACTTGCTGAGAATGTTATCATTTATAAGTGTTGAATTTATCAAATTCTAGATTTGTCTTTAACTTTCTAAATTTACTATATTAATAGTTTAAAACTATTTTGACTGCTTTTAGTATCCGTTTTCAGTTCAACTTCTTTAGGCATATGTAAGTGGTTATGTCAAATTAGTCTACTTTCAAAAATAAAGAGCTTTCCCAGTATTAGCAAGCACAACTCAGTTTTAGAAGCTACTTCCTTTCCACTTTCTCAAAATACTCATTAAAAAAATTATGATGTGTTTTTTATATTTCTAAAAGGATGAGAAAATTGTACATTTATATTTTGTACATTTGTACAAAATTGTACATTTTACTATGAGCCACTGTTGATAAAAATTCTGATTTTGAATGTAAGTTATAGATTTTCTACATTTTACTGAGTGCTAGTAGGAAAGAGCCTAAAGGCAAATAATTGAAGAAACCATTCCTATCTATTTTGTGGTTTTGCTTGAAAACTTGTTTATTTCTTTGCATTTTCTGTACAAAAAAGTAAAAATAAATTTTTATCTTTATCAAAGAAAATAAGAATTAAAAATGTTCAAAGTAAGAAGGTGTAATTTTAGAAGTTCAAATTTTTTTCTATCATGAGCAAACAATCACAAGAAACACAAACTTCTATCCCTTTATTTATGACTTTGAAATAGGTTAAAGAGATATCTAAACTGTCCACTTCAGAGCTTTTCTATAATTATCCAATTTAAGAAACACATTTTTAATAATAAATTATATATATATACATATATTTTAAACAATAATTGAAACTGTGTTCAAGTTGAATATGAAGGGGAAATGTTTTAGTAATTAGTTTGTGCAGAAGAAGATCAAGTTTTCAGGATTTATAAATATTCATATTTTATTACTCTGCTGAGACTTAAAAAGCTACTAGTGTGTGATCTCAAATTTTATTTTCCCCTAGACTTAAAAGGTAACTTATAGATGCACTAGGTAGAAGTCGATTTTTAGAGTACAGGGTTGAGAAATATCTGAAAGCCTTTTTACTTCTGAATGATGTTGTGATATTGATGCATACAGCTAGCTATTTTTCTATACAAATACTGTTATTTCATATTCAGGCTATTTTAAATGAGTTTTATGACATCTCTGAATAATGATTATGCTATTTTCTATAATAAAGCCAGTGTTTTTATTTATTTATTTATTTATTTATTTTGAATAGTCAATTAATTATATGTTTATTAAGGTCAACTGGCTATTTCCTTATGATAATTATAAATACACACACAATCTCTCACATTCTTACCTCTTTAGTTTTTATTGACGACACTGTCACAGATGTGTCCCATTTCCCACCCCCAACTGGCCTTCACCAGATAGTTGTCTGTGTCCATGGACTATGCACATGTTCTTTGGGTAGTTTCTCCTAGCTTTCCTAATTGCCCTCCCCTTGGAGGTATTTCAGTTGACTTTATGTATCCATTCTTATCTATTTTAATGGATGGATGCAGGCTTTATTAGTAAACTTCTGATTCTTTCCTACTAATTAAGTTGCTAACTTTTAAATGGTACTTTGTGAAATTCTACAATAATAAACCAATTCCTTTTTTTTTCTTTTTTTGCCTTTTAACTCCCTATCTCATTCTTTCTCCTTTATATAGATATTTTTGTTTTTCTTCATTTGCTCTTTCCCTTTTTTTCTTGCCTTTCTCACTGCTGTTATTATTTTTTCTTTCTTTCCCTTCAAAATCCCTTCTTTTCTAACGTTCTGTTTTTCTGTTTTCATCAAAACAGTATTTGGCAGCAGTACCATTAAGACACTGATATATGCATAAAATGTATACATATATACATGTTTTTTCATAGGCATATATTTTTTAAGTTTTTGCTGAATGAGAAAATGTACTTTATTTTTTAGTTTAAGTTTCTTATTTTATTAAAACTCTTAGACTGTTAACAATTTGCAAACATTTTTAGATACTTTCCCCATTAGAACAGGGAAAGGAAAGTTTCCCCAATGTGTCTGTGTCAGACTGTGTAGGGATCTACTTCTTCTGAGGTCCCATCTAATTAAATCCATTAAAGTCATAAAATATTATTATAATGGTACTTACAATAGTACTTTCTAACTACAGTTTCGCTTTTAGGTTACATTTTACTTTCTTTTTAATACCCAGAATTCTGTTTTTCTGATGTAAAACATTCATCCATAGCTTTTCAGCATTAGATTGGATGCATATTTTTGATCAATCCAAAGATGAACTAGATTTTATTAAATTAAAATGTGATGTTTCTAAGTATTATTTTAAATATTGGAAAACCCTTTTGCAAACATTTTTGCCCCTTGTGCTGGTTTTCTCTTTTATTTTTATTAGATCTTTACATTATCCTTAAAACTGATCATTTGTCACTTTGAAAAAAAAAGTAAGGTACTTCACAGAATCTAAAAAATAAGTAAAATATATTCATGAAAAATGCTGCCAACTACTAGTGAAAACAAATTAAGAGTGAGAAATGAAACTACCTTGTTTACCCTTACCTTTACATTTATTTTGATAAAATTTATTTGAACAACAACAAAGGATTACAAATTAAGATATTTGTGAGTGTTTCTTTTCTGTCTCCAAACTTCTAACAGACATTGAAACCTAATGCTTTAAACTGTTAACTCTTAACATGTTTTTCTTTCCCCCAGTAATAGTTTGAAAAGCCAACTAATATACATTATTACATGGGAAGAAAAAAAGAGTACTGTTAGTCTAAATTAGCCTTATTTATACAGAAAACACATATTGCACAACATTAAGCCTTACCTTGGGCCCTCTGCTTCATGAATTGCATGCTCCTGTCCCACTGATACTTGCATGCTGGATGATCTTGTAGGAACCCATAGCTGCTTCAGAGCATAATGGTGTGATATGAAGTGATGCAGAAAACAGGAGAACCTTTGTACCCAAGTCAGCTGCAAGAAGAAGTAATGCATATGAATGTACAGTATAGGGAGATTTATGAAAGATCTAGTCTCTTTCTCCCAAAAGACTCTGTTCCACGATACAAGGAGAATTCAGTTCTTTTTGGCAGCTCTCCATGTCAGTTTGGAAGCAGTAAAAACAACCACGAAAACAAGCCTGGTTTCTCAATGTCTTCCCTCTCAATGTTTTTTTTTTTTTTTTTTTTTTTAAGATTTTATTTATTATTTTTAGAGAGGGGGGAAGGGAGAGATGCAGAGAGGGAGAAAGACATCAATGTATGGTTGCCTTTCACCTGCCTCCAGCCACGGACCTGGCTGAAGACCTGGCTTGCAACCTGGTTATGTGCCCTGACTGGGAAATTAACCAGCGACCTTTGGGTTCACAGGCCAGAGCCTTATCCACTGTGCCACCAGCCAGGGCAGCTCCTCTCAATGTTTTAAGTAACACTTTATTTCTCATTTTTCTTTTACTTTGTTTTTAATAACCGGAAAGTAACACCTCTTTTCATTGTCTTGAGGGTACTTTCTAAACTAGGGATATAGATGAGAATGAATGATATGTGCTACGCTTATATATTTTATTTTTTATTGAATTTATTGGCATGACGTAGGCTAATAAAATTATATAGGTTTCAGGTGTACAATTCTGTAACACATCATCTGATATTGTATTGTTTGTGCCCAACCCATGCCCCTGGCCTCCTTCTTCTCTGGTAGTTTGAAGGAAAAGGCCTGAATTTCTTCAGTGAGGAGTGGATGACTTTAAAATGATATTACATCAAGGAAGGCATGGAGTCCCAGCAGATTATGTAATGATGTTAAAAATGAGTATTATTAAATAATTCACACTTTTAATATGGAGAAATTAGGTCATTTCTCTACTCCTCCCACAAATATTCAATCTTAATATCTAAATAATGAAACAACACTGCGTTATCCATTCTTGTGCTAACAGAGAATGCCAGTTATGACAGGCTCATTGTTTACTTTAACAGGTAATTTGTGGGCCGGAATCATTTAATTGTTCTGAGTACATAATTACATGTCAGCAATTTCCAATTTAATTAAAATGTACAAATCTGAAGATTAAAGGGAATTTTTGAATTATTAATCATTTTTCCACTAGGAAATCTTGTTGCTCTGCAGGAGATTTGTCCAGTGTACAACTATACGTATTTTTTTCCTTCTCTTTCACAGACAGACAATTTTCCCGCAGAGCCCAATTACATGGGCAGCAGGCAGCAGTTTGTTCAAAGGTAAGGCCTATTAAATAACTTTCTCAGCTTCCCCATTTGCATTCATGTCAAAATTGCTTTGCAAGAGACTACACTTCAGATTCCAGCTTGTAGAGACAACACTTTCTCTTCTTTTTCTTTGTATGTATTTCAGTAGCTCCACGTTTAAGGACCCAGAAAGAGCCAGCCTGAGAGACAGTGGGCACGGGGACAGTGATCAGGCTGACAGTGACCAAGACACTAACAAAGGCTCCTGCTGTGACATGTCTGTTAGGGAGGCACTCAAGATGAAAACTACTTCAACTAAAAGTCAACCGCTTGAACAAGGTGAGTGAAGCCTTCCAATGCTTACCAAGTGTAAAGCTTAAGCAATCATTATGAACCTATTAGTACTAGAGTTGCGGTTTATTAAGGTGGAATGGACCATTAATAATGTATCAAAAGAAACAGCAAATCTCAAGTTGGTCCCAGGCAAAAGCAACTATTCAAGTACCTCAGGAACAACATAATAGGGAAGGCCATGGATAATGGTCTTTAATCTTCTTAAAATGAGAATTTGATTCAAGTTGCTAGATTTGTTATCTTCATTAATGCTTCCTAACTTCTTCTCTTTTGCATTTCATTAACAAGGAATATATGGCATATATTAATTAGCTATGCATACTTTAATATACTAATTTATTGAATTAAATTGTGCATTCAGAGCTTTTAGGTGAAATGAAAACTTGATTGGAATTCTATAGCTCCTAGCATGTTGTTTTTTTTAGTGTGTATTTTAGTTTTTAAGTAGTTTTTAGTAGAAAATAACAGCAAAGCCAGAGTTCTGGCTTCTTATTTATTTATTTAAAGATTTATTTATTATTTTTAGAGAGAGGGGTAGGGAGAGAGGCAGAGAGGGAGAGAGACATCAATGTATGATTGCCTTTCACCTGCCTTCAGCCACGGACCTAGCTGGAGACCTGTCTTGCAACCTGGTTATGTGCCCTGGCTGGGGAATCAAACCAGCAACCTTTGGGTTTGCAGTCTGGTGCCTTATCTATTGTGCCACCAGCCAGGGCTTCTTTTTTATTTTTTGATTTATATAAAATTCTTCAAGGATATCAGATAAGCATGAACCATTTTACTCAGAGATAAAAAATACTTCTTAATAAGCATATATATTCCTAAAGTCTACTTTCAGTTTATTCATTTGATACATTTTTTTATTAATTTTGATGTTTCTATTGATTTAAACAAAATGGAATATTTGCTGATGATTTACCCATAGACAATTAAACTACTTTTGGGTGTATGAATTAGAGATTATGGGTAGGTTTTATTTTATCTCTAACTATAACCAATGAAAATGATTGTTTTATAAATTGAATTTCAGAATTACAGATGTATATTAGTTAATATTAGTTTTCAGAATAGTAACAGTATTTAAATATTTAATATTTGTCATTTTATTTTCTAATTAGGAACAAGATTTATACTCTGTGAACAGAGCTGCTGAATCATTTATTAATTGATGATTCATAGAAAGTAAATTTTTATCTATAGTGCCCTCTTATTAGGTATACCTTAATACACGGGTCCCAAACCCCCAGGCGGAGGACCAGTACCAGCTTATGGCCTGCTATCAACCTGCAGCACGTGAGCGGCAGGCCAGTTGCGGGCATTAGCACCCATGCCTGCTCTCTGCCCCCACCCCATCCTTGAAAACACTGTCTTCTCAGACGGGTCCCTGGTGCCAAATTGGTTGGAGATTGTTGTCCTAGAGGATATAATCATTACTAACTTTTTTAATAAGGTTGAAATTTTAGGATACAAGCATATATTCACACAGAAATACGTGTGAATATTAGTATAAATTAGTGAAAATTAGTATAAATATATTCACTGAATATAATTATGCAGGATTTATTTTAAACTTGACCTTCCCAAAGTCTTCTTTTCTAAGTAATAAGTGCCAGATAGGTAACTTTTTTCTGAACTTTTACCATCATAATTTTCAGTGTAACAGTGCAATATTGTTTTCTAAATTATTTTTAATGAAAGTTATTTAAATACTTATGTAATAGTTATGGTTCCTGAAAATTTCATGTTTACTTAGAATAACTTCAATGATCTTAATGGGTTGTAACTATGCAGTATTATATGAGTCTTTTAGATACATTTTTTATAATGATAAATTTTGATATGTGAATACACAGCATAAGATAGACCCATCTATGTGTAAAATTAAGTAATTGAACAGATAAATTTTGACTACTATTTGTACAGCTGCATAAAGACTTTGCATATCTTCACGAAAAGTTTGTTAATCAAAGACAAAACCAAGTACACTGATGTTCACATTAATACTTTAATTCCTTTTCATCCATTAACTGAGCAGTGCATTTGAATGGGCATGAAAAAGACCCCTATAGAAAGTTGTTTTATTCATGTTTGAAAATATAATTTATACTGAAATGTGATAAAAATGTTTTGATATCAAAAAGTAATATTTTTAAAAGGTGGCTATTATTCTAAAAGGAAAATATATTTGGCAAATATTTTATTTACTATTACACATAAATATTGCTAGTCTAAGAGTAAGAATGCCAGTAGGAAGGTCTCCTATGAACTAGTTTCCATACACACTTATTAATAAATATGGGATAGTTAGTATGAATTGGAAGACTACATGTAGATAATCTATGAATTATACAAAAGACTGACTCTTACTTTAAAAATGGATTTGAAGGATTAGCTAAATAATTATTTAATTGATTAAGCCATTTGATTCATTAAGGAACTTATTTAATAAATATCTATAATGCTTTCAAAATATAAAGGAATAAAAGTAGATTTCCTTTTAAGGAAAGAAACTAAGAGCTAAACAAAAAGAAACATGGTCATCAAGTTTCTTTCCCATAATAAAAGGTTGAATCAGTGCTTTAACAGATTTCAATGAAAAAATCAGCATACTGTGTTTTACACTTTTGTATTAGTTTATTTGGTTTCTGTTTCTATTTAAATAACATCAAGGTAAATAGCATTCTGTTTTTAAATTGAAACACCTCTTTAAGTTGAAGTTAAAAGAAGTTGAAAATAATCTTCACGTTTTCAGTGGAACTTTTTATGGTAATAATGATTTACCTTTGACTATGACTATGCCTTTTGAGCTTTTACTTTATTAGCTCAAATATTACTTTTTTCTCTTCTTTTGTGCAGTTAGTTTTTCTCATTTGTTTACTTCCCAATATGTGTTTGTTTGCTAACCATCAGTTTAATCCCCTTAAATATACAGCACAAGTATGTGTTGCTCATTATTTTAATAAAAAATATTAGAAGTGTTCAGTAGTTAATTGAAGGCGTGATGTACTACACTTCAACTGAACATAGCTTTAAGGATTTTATGTTAATAAACCCTCTCATAGAGGTTATTTTAGGTTTTTTTAGTGTGATGAAATAAAAACTCTCAATGAATGTACTTATTTTCCTTCTATTTAATTGTATTTTTGCACCTTTTTTTTTTTTTAATTTGACTTTTCTCTATACCCCTGTCACTAAATGTTACAGGTAGGTAGGTAGATAAAACAATCCAAATATTTTGAAATTTGTATACTACTATAGTAGGGCGTTACTTAGTTAGAAATGCAAAAATTTATGTTTTATCTGATAAGCATTGTCAGAAAATGACATCAGGGAATTGACCAATAGACATTTGATCTTATTTTTCTGAATTTATATTTTAGAATAAAAACTGATTTATACCACAAAATAAAAATAAACAAATAGTGTTATTTCTTTGCTGAAGAATCACACCTGGTTTTGTAAAGAATAAAACAAACATTTTTGAGTTAATTTCCTTCTTAAGCCTTGGAACATTATTCAATCTTTGATTTCTAGCCACTTCTAGCCTTTGAAT
This sequence comes from Noctilio leporinus, assembly GCA_004026585.1. NCBI lineage: Eukaryota > Metazoa > Chordata > Mammalia > Chiroptera > Noctilionidae > Noctilio > Noctilio leporinus. The sequence continues at coordinate 132,966 of PVIW01001753.1, read as the reverse complement.
CTAGCCACTAAAAGCTTGTAAATTATTTTGATTGCTAGCAATAACTATCTCATTTTTAAAAAATTTAATAAGCTTTCCCTAAAATTCAATAGTTTCCATTGATTCCCAAATAAAAAATGTGCAGGCTTTATAAATGCTGACTGGTGATTTCTCTGAGATTTTTATTGATACCAAGTGATAGTTCTCAATTTCCCAAGGACGATCAATCTTCTTGATATCTGTACAATTGACTGAAATCAAGTTCTTGAAGTCTGACTTTAGTGGAATATCATTGTATATTATGACTATTGACAATCCATGACAGGGATTGCAGTGAAAAGTCAGCATTATCTAACTCCTATGTTGGATTGCCAGCTGTCAGTCCTTTCTCCTGAGACAGGCTTCCAGACATCACTGATCCTCGGGTGTTACTCCATTCAAATTATTTTTTTCCCTCATTTTATTTAATTGCTATATAATTTCCTTTTCTTTCTTTTTTTTTTATTCAATTCTGTGCCTCCCTGTTCTCTCCTTACTGCTAGAAAATCTAACTTCTTAAATTACATTGCAGATTCAAAATATTTCACAATGGAATCCCTGATTAAAATCTAATAAAAATAAAATCAATAGAAAGTTGAGAATAATAGAAATGCCAATGAGCCAGGTTTGCTCCAATGAATTTCAATTTTAAAACTAAATTACATTCTTAAGGGTTGCCTTCCATCTTCCCAGAGGACATTCTAGAAAACTAAAAACTAAAGCTAATGGAATTTTTTTTTTTTTTTTTAAGTCAGAGCTTAAATTTTGCTTGTGCGCTTTACATTCAAAAGATAATTAGGTTAGTTTAAATGACTGTAGTATTTGTTATATGATTTCAGAGTTTGGCAAGGTGTGAGCTGTGCTCCTTTAAATCTCCCAGTGGCTCTTGTCCACTGCAGTGAGGAGAGAACCACAAATTGAGATTTGGGGAGAAAATATTGGGAGAACAGAGGATTGGGACACTGAACACAAACTTGACCTACTTTACACTTTCCCCTAGAAGAAATCTAAGTCACTCCATTTCTATTTCCAAGCTCTTGCTCTGTTTTCTATCCTCATTATGGTGACCACAGCTCTGACTGATTCAAACCAGCATGTCTTTTCTCAGACCTTCTCATAACAGGTAGAGGCCAACTGACCTCTGTCTGCATAAGCAAGACCATCAAGGTAATGACCATGTCCATCCCCTCTGCAGCAGACACCAGGCAGCTTCTGTAAATAATTTTCAAAAGAAATGTTGCTAAAAATGTATTAGTAATAAATACACCTTCGGAAGGAAATGGAAAATTATTGCCATAAAAAAGGTGAGAAGGAACTGTTTAATATTTAATTTCAGAAAGAGACCATTTATGAATTTTAAAAGGCACTGATACTTTATGATTCACATATGTGGCATTTAAGAAATTATATTACTTGCCAAGATTTTCTATTATTTTCAAGCCCTGTAAGTTTTTATTGGACTGCATTTATCTAAGAGCACCTTGATGTCAAGGTTTCTACCTACTGTTCTGTGTTAAAGAAGTTTCAGAATTCATCTGATTTTCCATTTTACTGGATGGAAAAAAATGGTCCACAAGCTGTGATCAGCTTCAGTTAATTTTTGCTTACCAAACATTGCAACTGTCCCGTAGTTCAACTAACTTTAAAAGTTTCAATGATATCTCTTTTTCTCGTGTGCAAACATCTGTTTCTAGGAGCCAGCAGCTGGTATCATGAAAATAGAGATTTTATCACCCTCATAGTTGTTGCTCATCGTAAAACCTTCCTAACAAGTGTTGCATGATTTACTATAGACTCAACGTAATTTTGAGATTCTCTTGCTTTCAGTAAGCACAGCAATAACTTTTGCTAAAGTATTCCAATTAGGAAATGATGGGACAGTTTTCCCCAAACTTTTGAAATTCATTTTGCTTCATTCTTAAGGATAGGGGTACCTTCCCCAGGCTTAGCATTATTGTAATTTCTCAAATACTCCCACACAATGAGAGGATTATCCTTTCTGTGTGTTTTTATAATGAATATACATATAATTTTATAAATCACATGCTATTATATTATTATGTACACTTTTATGAAACCAGGAGTATGTCTATAAACTATGAAAACCTAAAGAGGTTATCACCTCATCTGTCAGTTAAGAACTTAAAAGAAAATTACATTTGCCAGAAATTTTCCATTATTTTATTTTAATAGCATATTCTAATAGTTCTTTTGCAAGCCATATTGCAAAACATTAAGGTGAAAAAATTTTTGAAGCATAACTCCCCTATCTTATAGGAAACAAAGATAAACAGATTCAGTGACTTCCATAGAATCTTTAATTTGGTGATTCAGGTTGTATAGGTACTTCAGATTTCATCACATTTTATTTTCTTATTAGTTTGGAGATGTCAGCAGCAATGTTTGAGAGCTTGATTTTAAAAATATATTTTAGATACATATTTAATATATTCACTATATATATATAGGCTCAAATAGGTCAGTAAAATGTATCATTTCAAGTGCAGACATTAACACTGCTGTGTTATTTTTCACTAAGGACATGTATATACTTATATTTATTTTTTTCTTCAATCTGGGCATGATACCTACAGTTTTCCTAACTGTGGGTACCTGATCATTCCTTAGTGTGTTAAGGAATGGTGGAGCTTTTTATGAGTTCATTTACTCAATCACTTATTTTTTTCTTTTAATAAACAACTATTTCTGGGATAAAAAGATTAGCTAAGGTACTGACCGGGTCCTTAAGGAGCTCTCACCGGATTGAAAGAATTGGTGCAGTGAGAGATGTGCCCCAAATATTAATGGTGTCATGAGATGAACACTCAGAGCAGATTTAAGGAAATCAAGCAACATTCCTATAAAGGAGGCCCTTGAGCTAGTCCTTTAGAAAATGTTTAGCTCACTCGGCAGAATGAAGTTGGGGAGGGAGGATGACAGAACTCTCAGAAACAGTCAATAAGCACTGTGATGAGTTGCTATCAGGTACAGGTGAATAGGGATGTGCGAGACCTTGACTAGTGGGTACGAGACTGACAAGGGTATGAGAAGCACAGTGATGGACTGACTGATAGGCAGTCAATGGACGTTTAGGAAGTAACAGTTCAAATGTTTCATTTTCAAGAGATGATTTTTATGCCAATGACTGGGGAAACAAGGATACAATTAGGAAGCCAAAGAGGTAATCCAGGGCAAGACAAAGTAAGGCTGAGTAGTGAAGAGGTAACAAGAATGGCACCAATTAAAAGATTACAAACTTCTTTTACTACATACCATTATTTTTATGATTATAATAAGTTGCTTAGTAGTCATTTAAAAGTGATTTTTGGGAAAGAGGTTATAAAGAAAATCATTTGATTTCCAAATGAATGGATCATCACTTGAACTATATAATGCCTTTAAGTTTTTATGTAGTACATATATACTACACATATTATCCAAATAAGTTAAGAGAAAGAAAGAAACAAACAAAGAAAATTCAATTAACCAGGCCTTTGAAAGAACTTCCAGAATGCAGTAAGGTAGTTTAAAATTGTGTGATAATGAATCTTAGAATTATGACTCAAGTAACTAGTTCAGTTTATGAAAGTGGTGAAGACAGGGTGAGGTCACCAAGGGGGAACATTTGGGAAGTAAAAAGGAGAGTTTAAACGAGTATTATAAGAGGCAACTGGAAATTAGTTTAACGGTGGAAGAAGTCAGGAGGTAGAGTAGAAGATGCACGTCTGTCATAAACAGAGATAGCAATTATTTCATATTTATAATGGTTAAAATACAAGAAATAAGAACTTTTATCAATCCAAATATTTAATATATTCAAATGAACTCTTCCTGTATGTTTTAGTTTCAAAAACTCACATGGACATTTGACAGCTACTATTTTTGATGTGTAGATCTACAATTCTTAGAACCAGAAGTTTTCCAAAGTTAAGAATTTTTCAAATTATACAAATGTGATGTGATGCCTGCACCATATATTATTTAATATTCGTAATGGGATCTTTGACTACTCACAACCAAATGCATTGATAATTTTGAGGTGAAAAGCTAAATTTTCATACTAAATGGGATCAATAAAAATATAAATAGCCTGTTCAGGTCAAGTCAGGTTTTATTAACAAATGAGTAACAAAATAACTGCCAAATCTGAATTGTTTGGGTCTTCAAAGTATGGATAAGAAGCTGTATACTTTGCTTCATTTGCATTTTGGGGTTTTGCTTTTGCTTCAAATCTTCAGAGTCAGTTATGCTGATGGTGATTCAGGTAGCAACATAATGAAGAAATTACCTACCATCAAAAGAAGTGATGCTATACAGTTTCCTATTAGATTAGAAATGTGGCCCTGACTGGTGTGGCTCCATGGATTAAGTGCCGGCCTGCAAACCAAAGATCACTGGTTTAATTCCCAGTCGGGGCACAGGCCTGGGTTGTGGGCCAGGTCTCCAGTTGGGGGTGTGCAAGAGGTAACCACACATGGATATTTGTCTCCCTCTCTCCCTTCCCCCTTTTCCCTCAATCTAAAAATAAATAAATAAATAAATAAAATATTTTAAAAAGGTAATATATAGTTAACTTCTTGCCTCAGACCAAATATAGAAAAAAATTATTATCCCTTTAATAATTTTAATATGATAAATATTTACTTTGGAAAGCCAGAGTACTCTGGGAACATTTAAATATTTAATCAGTTCATAAGATAATTTTAAGTAGTACTTTTAGGATTTTCAAATGGATAACAAATGCATCTTTTACCAATTATATTTTTGCAACAAAATACATATTTCATGGAGATTGATTTGTCTGCCCTGAATTTTATTTTCTTTGAGGTTTTGAGAATTTATATTGAGGGATGAAATTGTATTATTATTTTTTGTCTTGAATCATTCCCTGCTTAATTTTAATGGTTATTACATAATTCCATTTATATAGATACCTTAACCTTGAGCCCTACAAGCTAACATTCTTTAAGGTATTTAGGAGAAGATGGCAATAAAACTTAAGAAAAATTTAATACTTGCATGTTTACAGAAAGTAGTGTTTATTTATTTATGAAATACCAACACAATTTGCTATACATATATATTTATTTTAAAATCCTTCAATTTAGGTAAGTTATGTAATGTGGTAGAGATATGGTGAAAATGAAAATTGTATCTAAATGGATAATGTACAAAACTGAAAAAATAACAAGAAAATACTCATATATTAAATAGTTTTTAATTTTCTAATAATAATGATGTTTACCTCTTCAGAGCATGATGTGAGATCCCTTTAAGTTTATAATTTAAGAAGAATATAGATTTAAAATAATAAGGATTAAAGAAACAACTCTCCATGAGCTAAAGTTTTTCAGATTACTTTCTTGTATTGTATTGAGGATGTCATTACTGTGTTTTGGCTCCATCTTTTCTTCTATAAAATGTTGAAATTAAAAAAAAAAAATAAGCTACATAAATTCTAGAGGTTAGAAAATACATCTATAAGACTTCTTTTCATGAGCTATAATTGACTTTCTATATTTTGATTATTAAGCTTATTTCCTACTATTTCCTACTTTATATCCATACATATATGTATGAAAACATACATCAGTTTATGTAAATATATATTTACCTTCAAAAGTTGAATGATAAAAACTGTTTTGATTTTTAAATTACACTTATCCTACATGCATCAGGATATCATGACTTCTCAAATGTAATTGTATGTGAAAATTATACCAGTTTACTAGAGACTTGTTCTTAAAATTATAGAATGTATAAATAATACATAATAATGAATTTCACATTGATTTATTAGCACAAGAATATTAAAATCCTATTAGCAACCTAATTATTTCTCTTTCTGTGTTCACATGACAGTATTTTATTAACTATTATTTAAAATTTTTTGAATGTTGAAAAGAATAAAAGACAATTTTTTAAGCCATAGGGAAAATTCATATATATCTAGTTGGAGTAGTATGTTTTTATTGATAGAGGTTATATATTTTGGCAAATTAGTTTTTGGAACTATGGTATTATGAATAAAATATATACATTTATTTCAGTATAGTTATTATTTACATATCATCAGTTAATTTATATAAATCAATGTCTCAGTGGTATGCTATTTTTTCAGATGTAACCAGTTTTTCTCTGATGTTATTGCAATACTCAAATTTATTTTAATAATATGGCACAGTTATTCTATTTGGGAGGACCTATCTGCATCATTATTACTTTAAAAAGAAGTCAGATTTGTATTTTGCTTTGATTAAAAGATGTATGAAATTCAAATAGCTCCAACAGTATATTTCAATATAAATCCTTATTAAAATCTTCAAAGATTAATAGATATGTTAGATAGTAATTAGTTTGTTATCTAGAATTTATTTCTAATTTATTTGAAGGGAGACTAAAAGTAGTTTGTTCCCTTTGTACTGTAAGTATCCTATGTAATTATGTTTATGCTCTTAATGTGAAATATCAATTAAACATATTGGGCAAGGTAAAATACTACTCAGTAATAATTATACTGCTGTATAAAGCACTATTGATGTTTCAGAGTGGTATTTAATGCAAATGTAATTTGCATTAAATGATTCAACATTTATTTGTGTCAGACACTGAATAAGGCACTAAAGGGTGAAATAATGCACTAAAGAAACCTAAGTTCTATCTCTTGTAAGTTTACCCCTGTTGAGGTTTGTGCTATTCAGATCTCTTAGATCAACATCTGACATTATTTATTTTTGTTAAATTATGATTGGAATAAAACATTATATTAGTTTCAGGTTTACAACGTAATGATTTGATATTTGTGTATGTTGCAAAATGAATGCTACAATAAAGTCTATTTACCACCCATCATCATAGAAAGTTACAAAAATTTACTTTGACTTGTTAATTATACTTGTTAGTGAGGACTACCAGTATAAAAAGAACACTAAAAATTATAAATAAAATCTTTAAAAAAGAAAGAAAAGAGCACTTTAACTGTGTCATGTAAAAATCAATGAGTACATGGTGAACTTTAAAAATTTGGTGGAGTAAAAGTTTACCTTATCTGCAGCTGTTGAAGTCATAGGGTGGAATTTAGGATAGAATTTATATCTCCATATAGATAAAAATATTAAGGAATAAATGATACATTTATTATTATTCAGCTCCCTCTTTTTCAAGTCATTTTGTCTTTCTGAAGACCAGTGTTTTATTATTATTATTGTTTTATTATTATTAAAGAACATAAGATAAAAACTAAAGAAATCTGAAAAAACCTGGATTTTAGTTATTAATAATACATCAATATTATTTTATTAATTGTGACAAATTATGATTGTAAGATATCAACCATAAAGCCATTTGGGGCTAAGATACATGTACCTCTCTGCAGTATCTTCTCAATTTTTCTGTAACTATAAAACTATTTAAAATTTTTAAGTTTATTTAAAAATTGTTAACTTTAGCAGAAAAAAAAATGAGCAGACCAAATTGTACAGAACCTTAGATGTTAACCTAAGAATCTGAACATTTTTGGAAGCCATTAAGAATGTGTGGGCAGGAGCATACCATAATTAATGTAGCCATTTAAGGAAACTTTTTCAATGACTCTATAGACAAATTGTAGGAAGGAGAAGGTAGCATCAAGGAGACCAATCTGACTCAGTAAACTTCTTTGTAAAATGATAAAGACCAGACATGGATGGAACTAGAAAGTAGTATGCTTAGTGAAATAAGCCAGTCAGTAAAAGACAAATACCATATGATCTCACCCATTACAGGACAATAATGAACAAAACTAACAACAAGCAAAACAGAACCAGATATATGAATACAATGAATAGACCTTCAGTGGGCAGGGGGGCAGTGGGAAAGGGGAGGAAGGGGCAAAGAAGGGGAGCAATTTAGACAAGAAACTAGTATGGAGGAACCATGGACATGGACAACAAGGGAGATTGACTTTGTGGGAGAGTGGGTGGGTGGGGAAGGGGACAGACGGGAGTAAAAAGGAGATGGATGTAATATAACAACAATAAAATTAAAATTTAAAAATATAAATAAATAAATAAACCCCTGTCTTTAAAAAAAATGATAAAGACCATAATTCCAACGGTGGTTATTGTGAATGGGAAGTTAATGTATAAATAACTTACAGCCCTGGCTGATAGCACAGTGAATAAGGTGCCGGCCTGGGAACCCAAAGGTTGCTGGTTCGATTCCCCAGCCAGGGCACATAATCAGGTTGCAAGCCAGGTTTCCAGCCAGGTCTGTGGCTGGAGGCAGGTGAAAGCCATACATTGATTCTTCTTTCCCTCTCTGCCTCTTTCCCTTCCCCTCTCTCTGGAAATAATAAATAAAATCTTTGAAAAAAAGCAACTTACAATTCTGGCAGTTTACTGGATATGAAATCTGTGAGAGAAACAAAGTCTGGATGATTTAGGAAAGAGATTTACAACACAATAAACTGTATGAAACAACAGCTGCTGGTGCTGTTAAATTAGGGTAAAAGAAAAAATATCTGAGTTTCCAAGGCTAAGTGCAATTTTAATCATATCCTTAGAAATGTCCCATGGTTAAATAATTTGAAATCTCTTGATTGGTGAATAAGAAATGCTTGGCATTTTTAAGCCTATACTGTCACTGTGGTCTCTTTCACAAACTTTTTGTTATGATTACTATGTTCTTATTTAAAATATTAACATTTTTCAAAGCACATTGTGAGCCATATTCTCTTAAATTATTAGTAAAATAGAAAAATGTCCAGTTGCCACACTATCACTTAATCAGTAATATATATTCAGAATATTAATTATTGGCAATAATAGAAGTAAAAATGGCACATTGCTACAATCCCAAATTCATTAAGAAATGAAATTTTAGGTAGTTAACTTCTATTTTATTCAAAACACATTTCTACTTTTGATTGTTAAAAATAATTTTATGTCCTGAATTTTACAAGTGAAAATAAATTACTTCTGTAACTTTTCAAGAAGGATACATGGCTGGAATGATCAAATTTGAAAGTGACTCACAAAACACTGGTCTTCAGAAAGACAAAATAACTTGAAAAAGAGGGAGCTGAATCCTATTCCCATCATGTGGAACAGTCCCCCTCGTGTCATGGAGGTTCCTGGAAAATTTTTCTAGGCGATTTGAAGAGTTCAAATTAGAAATCATTATCAGAGTAAACATTATCTCAATTGGATTTAAATTTGCATTTTATAGTCTTGACTGGGTCTTTGGGGTCATTCTTATTAAAGAAACTAGTCCTTCATTTAAAAAATCTACAATTGCATCATCAAAAGAATAGCTATCAAGTAGATTGCAGGGTACAGGAGAGGAACTTACATTTATTGTTGCTCTGTACAGAGCTTTACATTTGGATTCAGTGTAGCGTGACTTACTATGATGGTTAAAATGGAAAAACAATGCATACATCTGATCTCAAGCTTGATGTTGAACAAGATAATAGTAGAATATTTTGCCCCTACAAACATTCCTGTGATGAATCTTTCCTCCTCCCTCACCACCATGTAGTCTAAGGCTGAAGTTACAGAGAAACTCCCCAGGGAAGTGAAGTCCTGGAACGTGATAGATCATTTCCCACATCAAATGCAAATATTTTCAGGATGGGAAGAACTGTGTTAGAGAGACTGTTTATTTAGATCAATATTGTGCAATGAGATACAAGCATCTTTGAAAATTATTTCCCTTCTGAGAAGCTTAATCTAACCTCTCCTTACCCTCACCCCATTTTCTCTGAAATCTTTAGTGGTCATGAGCTTTTCTCCTGGGATATACAGTTAGAGCATTTCAAAATTCTTTGGGAAATGTTGTGTTTGTATATAACAAGTATAATAAAATTACCATTTTATACTAATCAGGACATACTAATACAATGTTTATTGTTTTGGTCAGCAAAAACAAGGTTATCCCCTGGCTGGTGGCACAGTGGATAAGGCTCCAGCCTGCAAACCCAAAGGTCACTGGTTTGATTTCCCAACCAGGGCATGTAATGGGATTGCAAGCCAGGTCTCCAGCCAGGTTCATGGCTGGAGGCAGGTGAAAGGCAACCATATATTGATGTCTCTCTCCCTCTTTGCCTCTCTTCCTTCCTCTCTCTCTAAGAATAACAAATAAAATCTTTTTAAAAAATTTAAAAAACAAGGTTAGTGACAATTATATCCAAGGCTGATCTTTATCTTTAAGATTCCTTTTATTTTTTACAAATACTTACTATCATTTAAGTATCAGCTACAGTTGCATGAGTATTTGCAGAAATGCAATCTGTTATATAAACTTACTTTAATATATTATCATTAACATAGAAACTTTCCATATTATTGTAACAAATGTTAGATCAGAAATTAGTAGACATGGTTCTAGTATTAGCTCAATAGCAATGCCAATTATATAGCATTCTGGGTCTTAAATGCCTTATCTATAAACTATATTTATCTCCAATATTCCTCATCACCTTATCATGCCTTATATATAGGTATATATGTAAATTGAAAAATTTCCCCATTTATTGTAAGACTGATTTTGTAACCTTACTCAGATTCTTACCAATTTACTCAAATTTACTTAAATTCTACCAATTAACTTTTTCAGTACAGAAATATGGTTAATTCTACATAGGTAATAACCAAAGTCTAAGAATTCTTTAGAGAGAAAATTCATTTGTATTACTTCAACTTTTCAGCCTTCTTGCTGTTATTGTTGATAAAGATAATGATATGTTAATAATTAAAATGATTTCTAGGCAATATAGTTCATTCACTTAACATTTTTAAAAATAAGTACTTACTAAGCCAGCTGTATTGTAGCAAGCATAAACAAGAGTCCTCATGGAGAATGTGGCATTCTGGTTGACATATGAAGGTAGTGAGGATGTATAGCCAGGTAGCTATCTGTGGGACAGAGTTCTGAGTGGATTCTTTCCCAGAGTGCAGCCCTTCCTTGCTTGTCTGCCATATGAAGTAAAAAAAAAAAAAAAAAAAAAAGCATAAAATCTAGCATGGCTGGAACAGAGAAGGTGAGTTAGAGAGAAGAAGGTGTTAGATCAAAAAAGGGGAAGGTGGTAGATAGTAGAAGGTGGTAGATAGTAGATAGTATAAGCCCATATATCAATTCCTGATTAATTATCTGACTAAAGATGTTAATGAAAGAATCATTTAGGATTCTCACACAGTAAAACACCAAACCTTGTGGGAATTATAGAATATAATCAAACTTGCGTAGATATAAACCTTTGTAAACATGCTTTCTTGATAGCTGTCTTGAAAGTATTTGTGTGTGAATATATATGCATATCCCACAGTTGGGTTCATCCAAAATATATAATTTGTGCATTTCTATAACACTTAGCATTTCATCTTGAGCAAGTCCCTGATCTCTAAATTTTTTCATAAGCATTAGTCTTATCCAACTCACTATTCGAAAAGTATTGAGCAATTCTTTATTGAAGCACACTTCTATGTTGGAAAAATTATATATAATTCATACATAAACACATTTTATAATTATTATTATAGATGGTTATCCTAGTTACCCTTACAAATAATGTACTATTAAACATGACATTTATAATACCTCTTCTTATTTTTAAGAAGTTATCCTTCAAGTAAAATTATTGTTTCAAAAGAATACAAAAATTTTTAATGTTCTTGATAAAAACTAAAGTCTCATAAGAATTTAAAATAAATTTAACATGCTATAGATTCTTCAAGTTTTTACATGCAAAACCAAAGGATGTATAGAGGAAGTATTCTTAAGAGGAAAATATAATTTAAAAAAATATTTTATATTTAATTAGGCTTCAGAAGCATGTATAAAAATCATTTTAATTTTTAGAGCAACACCCAAACCATTTTCATGCTGGGTTTTTATTACATTGTTGGCATTATTTAGGCAAAACTGTTTTCACAAATTAGTTTCAGGAATTACTATAAGTTTAATGTAATAGAGTTTAGGGAATTGTGTTTGAAGTTCTTTATCAAATCAGAAAGTAGAAAGATCATTTAATGAAGTAAGGGAGTTCAGTTTTAGATTCAGCAGTTTAGAAAACCTAAAATTATTACCATAATATTCACAAAGGTATATACCTTGTTTTATCAAATTACAAAACTGAAACTGAATGGAAAAGGTGAAAACGAGCAAAATCATGAAACTTCAGTAGGTGAAATAGTTTAGTATGTAACTATAATCAGAGAATATGTTTTCTGAATAAGACTGAAAATTCTCATGGATAGAAAAAAATAATTGCATGCATGAGCCATAATACAAATTCTTTATAGTATCATTTATGTGATGATATGTAATGTGTAAATTGTGTAGTCTGTACCAGTGCCAGGGACAGTTTCAAAATAATCTAACCACACAGCATGTTCACTGATTACATTATTCTAGCTATATATTGTATGCCCTTCATTTGACAGTATAACTGGATAACCTTTGAAAATGGTATCCCTTGTGATTTTTAAATGCAGCATCAACATTTTGGCAGATCATTTTATAGGCATTTAAGTTACAAGCATTTAATTTAAAATTAAATTTTCTGAAAAATGTCTGCAATGACCTTTTATTTTCTTACTTGTTAGAAGTATAATAAATTAATGATTATTTGGTGACTATGTACCAATTAATTAACCAAAAGTATTTTACAAAAATGAATACTATAAAGAAATTATATATAATTATTGAATTATTTCAGCCAATATTCTATTAAATGACATCTATGTATAAGAAAGAATATGAAACAAACTTTATGGAATTTGAAATGAGCTACATTAACTCCTTAATTCATAACCATTAATAGCACTTAGTGACAGCATATGATTTATTACCCAAAGAGGCTTAATTTTCAGGGTGAAAACCCTTTTAATACTTTCTCTTGGAAATTTTTAGGGGTCAAATTTAAACCTACAGTCAGCCTACTATAGGGATTTTTAAAATCGAGTAAACAGTGACTTTTCAAGAAAATCAAAAGATGTGTATATGTACAACAGAGAGATAAAAATGAGAAATAAAATTAAAATTGTTCATTTGGACCACTCTGTAATTATTTTTAATGTTCCAGCTTCTAACAGATTTTAATTTTTTAAAATAAGCAAACTACTTTTGTTACTTATATAGTATGTGTATACATCAATTGTTTAATGGCTTATCAGCTAGCTTTACACATATCCCTTATGCATTTAGAAGTAGAAATGAATTGCTTGAAATGAAATCCATGAGAAAGGAAATTATTCAAAATTTAATTCATAGATAAAAAGGCCTAACTACAATAATTTTACTTGCTGCCAAAATGAAAGTATATTGCTTTTACATGTTTTCTTTTGTCTAAAACTAAATCTATTAATAATATGTCAATTAATAAAGGTAATTTATTTTTGAATTATTGGAAAACCTATGCTTGAATGCATATTAGACTGTGTCTTTCTATTTTGACTGTATACTAAAGCTTATGAAATTTTAATAAAAGTAAACCAATTTCAGGTGACTTATGGTTTAATGCCAGTGAGAACAAGAAGTTAAAATACTTATAAAATTCAGGAAGATAATTTCAATTTGATAATGTTTCATGGTGCAGACTTATAAAACTTTCTCCTATCATTTTTTTCATCCTTTATTTTCTAGAATCCAGACATTGATATTTAGCTTTTTCATGCATTGAATAATAATTCTATGTTTATTTCTAAATCAACTGCAATTTTATGGATAAATAAATGAGAGATTCTTCATTTCTTACCACATCCAGAAAGCATACTGACAGTTTTCACTTTTATATATTGATTGAATGCCACTTTAACTAGTTGCTATCTTGGTTTATTAAGAGTTAAGTATATATGGAGAATTTACCTTTTAATTTTTACTTTTAATATTGTAATATATTTCAGGTTAACATAGCAGATATTATACTGAAATAAGATAATGCTAAATAAACTAATATATTCTAAAAGAAGAGAAGACCACAAATTTTATTTACCATTCACTTATTCTAGGTTGTTTTCTTTCTGTTTTCTCTTTCCATGCTATCTTTTTTCAAAGGGGGCAAAAACTGCTTATTTCATTTTTCCAGCTCAGCTTGTAAAAGCATATATCATTTAAAAATTTTCCATTTCAATTAAAAAGAAAATATATAAACAATTTAAATATAGGATCTACATAAGGCAATATTTAATTTTATATTTATTTGAACTTTTACAATCAAAATTTTTAATATCCATTTATTTCACAAATAAAATTTTATGAAGTTGAAGTATTTCTTCAAATAAAGAAATAAAGACATTGGACTTTCAGTTTTTCATAGCTGAAAAGAAACCCATGACGCAGCTTGGCTTGGAGGTAATGATTTCTGACTTCTCAAGGGACATGACTGTTGTCAGTATTTCACCTTAAACATTTTTCCCCACAATTTTCAAATCCCAAGGAAGCAGTAGTAGAGGTGAACAGTCGAAGGAGCAAAGGTGAATATCTCAATGCAAATCAACATTAAAAAAATATTTCAGTGTGATTACTTCATTGTGAATTGAAATAGCATTTGAAGTAAAATTTCACACACACACACACACACACACACACACAAAGAAAGAAAGAAATCTGATGTGTTTACTTGTACTTATGGGTTTACCAGGGAGTCAGAACACAAAATATATTTTCTCAAATAATACTCATGTTTTGAGTTTCATGTCTACTAATATTTTTGCATCATTATTTAATATTTTACTTTTTTGAGTTTCAGCATATTTATTTGAAGAATTGCAAGTAGATAAGCCAGAGTGGAGGTGGATCCTATATATTTTATTTGGAAGTGGTAAATGAAATCAAACTACTTAAAATTATTTGGATCTTATTTTCACATACTGTAGTGAGGGACACGGTAATTCAACATTGCTTTATATTTTAATGTTAAGCTATACAGAAATATCTTTTATGAGAAGGTTTAAAATATTACACAGTACTTCTCTAATAGTGTTCTTAATTATATGAGGTTTTTAATGCTATTGCTCATATTTTATTATATTATTTTCTTTGGAGAGTGCACATATTGTCAGAAAAGAAACTAACACAGTTTTATAAATCCATAAATCCCTGTTTAAGAAGAAAATCTAACAAACTGTAGTTTTATATCTTATATTCTTTTATAACAATTTAAGGTATGTTTTCAGAGCCTGATTGAAATCTAAAGGGTTTGTAAAAATACTTCTAATTTATAAATTATAGAAACAAGAATTTTAGAGCTCATATTATAGCATTCAGAGAAGTGTTTTTCAAGGCTATCTACATAAAGAATGCCATAGCAGGGAGGTCCATATACGCCTCTCGTATATTTCAAAGCCAAGTTTTACATTTTTTTTTTTTTTTCTGGAACAAGTTAGAGGCAAAATGAAATCAATCTGAACTTGATGTGGCAAAAGTTGAACCTTGATTTAGTTTTTAAGATGTGAAAGCCAGAAGTAGGTAAACCCACCCATGTATGAGGTTTATTTTATATTCTCTCAGACAAAGGTGTTAAAAATGCTTGAGGTAGAGGGATTGCTCCTGCAGTAGTTTGGGAGCACAATGCAGTAACTACTGTCTTATCTGTAAAATGATGTCAGCAATGTCTTGCATACTTATTGTGGACAACATTAGTAAAATCCAGTAAGTCATAAATATGAAAATGATTTGGTGATAATCAAGGACTATCCTGTATTCAGTCTTCCTCTTACATGCAGGGGGTTTTCCTGTGCAAAGTGTGCATGAAGTATTAGGGAAAATGTTATGAAGCATTAATTAGCTATTTCAGAAGTTAGAAATAAAATCTTACCTTCAAAATGAAGTCTGAGCTCATTTATTATTTAATAATAATTACACTTGATACTAGTTTCACTCTCTAAAATAATCTATGTAAAGGGAAATTTCTTCATTTGTTAACGCTACCCTAAAGGCTCTTCCCTTGAGATCAGTATTTGATATTTTAAAATTTGTAACCTTTTTTCTTTTGTTTTGCTGAAAAAAGAAAAAAGGGTTGTAGTATAAGGTAGTATATTTGTTCCATTTTCATAGTCTATTTTTCCCCCAGTCCTCAGAGAGACCGTATTTAGGCCACTGTCAGATGTATCAGTCTAGAGTACATTATATTCAGGGTCCTGCAACAGGATGGCTACTCCTGTGTGTCTACATTGCTGGGTCAGGATGTTTCTATAATTCCCTGATGAGGAGTAGAAAGATACTGGCCTTTTATGCTGTATAGATTTTAGTGTTTTCTGTTGTATTAACCACTTGATTGCTGCTAGGTGTACCTGCTAAGTAGGACACACTTTTGTTCCAGAAGGTGAATGTTTTATTGTCCAATTTAATATAATTTTGAGAAGAATTTCCCACCCCCTATAAGAAATGAAATAAACTGTTTTCCTTATTTAAATAAATTAAAATCAGGCGTATGGAGAAGGAGAGAAAGTTGAGTTGCCTTTTCTCTTTTGTAGGGTATCAGGTACAAAACAATGGCTCCAACTACGTTAAAAATTTACATGTTAAATAATTAAATATATTTCAAAAAAAGAGGGACATAATCACATTTAGTTTGCTTGTAAGTGATTGTCTTTTATTCAGCAATATCTTAGTCCCTTGGTTTTTAGAAGCTGCCAGAAACAAGGCTTTCATATAAAAACATACAAGATAAACTTGCAATTATGAATTAGAAGAAAAGGAAGAAGGAAGGAGGGAGGGTGGGGAAGGAAGGGGAACTTGGTTTCTCAAGGTAAATTATGTCTTCAGGGGAAATTGAATTTACTCATTTATTTCAGTGAAAACCAATTCATTTTTAAATTATAGTCTTCTCATTGTCAATACCCCTGTCCCCTACTTTCCCAACTTAAGTTTTTCTGAAGTGAATTTTGAAGAGGAAAATTGGGCCAAAGTTAGTCTCACAGGCCAGTGTAGTAGGAAATCTATCTGCCACTTACCATGTCTGTACTTTGTATCAAACTCTTTACATATGTGATCAGTGTCCTGAAAGATAAAAAACAAAATTCGGTATTATAGGTATTATGTCCATATTACTGAAAAATAGATTATTGCTTAGCAATTAATCTTGTATTTTATGTATGCCCAAATGTGCTTTGGTTCATATAGAAGGAGAAAATAAAGCAGAAAATTGACTCCTGGTTATTTTTTACCTTTTACCACTTTAACTGGATTTTAGGATCCTCTTGAAATCCAGAACTGATAACAATTTACATATAAATCCCATCTTCTTTAGAGATGAAATTGAGGTGTATTGTTATATGTGAGCAAAGTAGGTTAACTCCATAATTATACATCTATGACACTGTCAAAACATAGTAACTCTATACACACATATTATTATAGAAGTTCTGAACAAGAAATAGGAATAGATGGTTGATCTGTATATTTACTTTTAACTATTATTTTGATTTTTAAACCAGTTACTTTTAACTTTCAACACATGACATTTTATGAAAATACTATCCTGAGTCTAAAATACAAAAAGAATATTGAGGATGACATAAAATTACTTAAATCTTTAGTTTTAGATAGACAAATTTTTATTTTGCAAATCTTCAAAATGTGTATATATAATTGTATATAAAGTACTAATATTTAGTCCTAACATATGTAGAAAAATAAACTACCTTAAATGACTAGAGAAAATTATTAAATGGGTAAATCAGTAGGAAGTGTCACTGTTATTCTAAATAGATTATTTTAACAAAGAAGATTTAACATACATACTTTTTTTTTTTTACAAGTAAGGAAAATAATCGGGCTTTTAAAAAATGCTTTGAGATTAATTCTCTGTACTCTATTTGAAACTGTATTTTTTAATTTTATTTTATTGTTAATGTATTCCATCTATCCCCTTGAAACTGTATTTAGCAACATATATTACATATTTCGAAGCATTAATAATAAAATTAAAATTAATTTTATTACTTATTTTTTCATTCTTTTTTTTTTAAGATTTTATTTATTATTTTTAGAGAGAGGGCAAGAGAGAGAGGCAGAGACAGATAGAAACATCAATGTATGGTTGCCTTTCACCTGCTTCCAGCTACAGACCTGGCTGGAGGCCTGGCTTGCAATTTGGTTATGTACCCTGGCTGGGAATTAAACCAGCGACCTTTGGGTTCAAAGGCTGGCACCTATCCACTGAGCCACCAGGGTATTTTTATCATTTATACTGGATAGTGGAAGTTAGTGGTTTCTTTTTTCAAATTCTATGAGAATCACTGAGTGTGCATATTAACATTAAAGATTAGAAAAGTATCATACATTAAAATTCACAATGAGGAAAAAATCACCTTTTCTTCTAATTGGCAGTGAAACTGCTTAAGTGTTTTTTGTTTGTTTTTGTTTTGTTTTGTTTTTGTTTTTTAAATCTCTGTTAAGAATAGAGGAAGTCAAATATGAAGGTTGGCAGTGATTTCATCTAGTTAAATCCCTTCCACATCTACTGTTGATTGACACTCAACAAAATGATAATTGCCCACTTAATTTGTTTTAACTAATTCTAAAAAATTTGGGATTTTTGAAGTAGGCCTGAAGAAATCATTAGGAAATACTTACATCAAGTCAAATCATTTTTTGGGTTTTCTTTTTTCTTTTCTTTTCTTTTTTTTTTTGCTTGTTTTTGCCTTTAATTCTTTCTTTATTTAGTATGTATGCATTTATTCATTATTGAAACTTTCATTTTGTAGAGACACCACTTGTTTTTCATGGTGAGGGCTTTTATGTAAACAATCTTCCATTCATTTCGGCACCTGCTTAACTTTTCAGATGCCCCTCTCTCCACTGAACTGCTTGTGCCTGTTTTCATTCACTGAAAACCCTATGAATTCAGGCTAGCTTTTTATTCTTTTTAGCCCTGCATGGCAGTGCAGAGCAGTTCTTGTTTATCCATAAATTAAAATAGTTTTTATGCATATTGGCCATGTCGCCTAACAGCAATTTAGCAAATTTCTGCATGAGCTTTTCCTGCTAGAAATCTGACTTTCTTTTTTTTTCTGAAGAGATACTAGTTTTTTAAACCATCTTTTTAGATTTATGTTAATACATTTTACATCTACTATACACAACTCATAGGATAAATGAATGCTGAGATCTGGCCAAGTAAGAAGAATAGGAAAAATTATGTTAAGGCGCCAATCATTTTTCACACCCAACATCAATAGCTGTGTTATAATTTATCAGCTATTTAGGTTTTATTGTTCCACATTTCTACCAAAAGTTGACTATGAATCACCAGTTACCAAGCTGTACTGTTTGGATAAGAATGACTGTCACTATATACTCTGCATATAGCATCCAAAGTGAAACATTCTGGAACCTTTTATTTTAAAGATCATAGAATACTAACAATAATACTAAACACAGAGTTTATATGTTTACAATCTTCACCCTACAGCTCAAAACAAAAATAATTTCTTTTCAAAGCTACAAAGGAAGTTTGAAAGGAGAACAAAAACAGAACCAAAATTTCAAGTGTAATGCACTTCATATTAAATGAATTCATATTATTATTTTTAAAACATTCTTTATTTTTTGTAAAGATTTTATTCATCATTTCCAGAGAGAAGGGCAGGGAGGGAGGAAGAAAGAGAAACATCACCGTACAGTTGCCTTTCACTTGCCTCCAGCTGGTGACCCGGCAGGAGACCCGGCTCACAACCTGGTTATGTGCCCTGACTGGGAATCCAACCAGCAACCTTTGGGTTTGCAGGCCAGGCCTATCCACTGAGCCACTAGCCGGGGCTGACTGCATTTATATATATATACAAACATAGAAAATATATAGAGGGATACTATATATACAAACATAGAAAATATATAGAGGGATACATATATAAAGAAGATTTTTTTATGTTATTTATTTAATAACATAAAACCCTTTATTTAAATGCCTATTTTAAGTACCATTACTGGGAGATAATTATGGAAAAAAAACTTCTCTTGTTGACCAGTTAGAGAAATCCAGGTTGCAGAGTAGTATATACAGAATTCTGAAGGAAAATCAGGGCTCAGTTAGTGGTCTTCAGTGGTTTATAAAGATAACACTGCATTTTTCTAATCTTCCTGAGAAACACAGGCTGATAATATAATTCGGGGAATTTTTCCTGCTCATGTGATTAAAAGTGCCAAAAGGTAGCATATTGCATTTTTCATAATTTAAGCTCCTAATTTGGATCATTATCTAGTAAAATAAATTTACTTAATATTTTACAGAAATGATTGAATAATGTGACCCCTTCAAAAATATTCCAACAAAAGGCAACCCTCTCTGCCTCTCTCCCTTCCTTTGTCTCTGGAAATAATAAATAAAATCTTTTAAAAAATATTCCAACATATTATCTCTTATTCTGAATATGATTCAGCTTTTATTCAGGTCAAAGGGATAAAATAATCAGAAAGGCTGTCCTATAGAATGGCCTTGAACTCTGCCAAAGCTGGGTTTCGGAGCTAGAGCTCAAATGAGCGGTCACCTTCACATTCACAGTGGGTAGTGTATATTTATATATGGGGTGGGGGGAGTGGTCTTTGCACCTTGAAGCAAAATCAGACAGTCCCAGCTAATCATTTTATGTGGAAAATTAGAAAATACCAATTAAATGTTTATGTCAACAATTTAAAGGAAAAAAAAAAAAATTGGGAAAGCCTTGACATCTTTTTTTTCCCACTCACATTCAGTTCTATGTAAACAGAGCTCCATTTTGACAACTATTTAGCTCAAGGTGCAGATTTGAAGTATTAGAGATAATGGCAGATTTATTAGATTAACTGTTGCTGGGATCTTTTAGTGTCCTAAATAATTACTAGTCATGGTAAATCTGAATGCTTTTGGCTTGCATTATTATAATATGTGCATTCTCTCGTAGGCATTGATGTTGTGTCAAAAGAGGTATTAGAAGATTTATATTTACTTATATTTCATTGATTTGTGTTTTTAAAGTATGTGTGTATGGAGCAAGAGAAATAATTCATCTCTTGTGTTTTTTTTTTTTAATCCCCAAATTAAAAAGAGGGTGAAAGTTCCTATTAATTTTCTGAAATTTAAACAAACTATTCTCTTAGCTATCTAATTTTAATTATCAATCTGTCATTCTTTGATTACTCAAGTGAGCACCACCAGAATCCCTTCATTAAATTTGTACATTTCATTTCTCCTTTTTGTTTTGTATGATTAATTCACCTTGTCTCTTTGAATATTTGTATATTCATTCTGGACATACCTTCCATCCTTTTATTTATAATTTGTTGTTCTTAGCTAGTTGCCCACACCTGTTGTGCAGGCATAATTATTAATAGTGGCCTCCGTCATTTTAAGAAATATCCTTGTTTTGATAATACATTATGGGTGAATAAAACAAAACAATATAAAAAATATAAGTAAATACATATAGTATGGAAAAAGAACAGTACCTGGATAAGAAGAATAATTTTTGCTTTCCCACTATTCTGGACCTCAATTATCTTACCTGGAGAATAAAGTTTTTTTTAAATAAGAATTTTTTAATTTTTTAATTTTTATTTTTTATTATTTTTTAGAGAGAGGGGAAGGGCGAGAGGCAGAGAGGAAGAGAGACATCAGTGTATGGTTGCCTTTTTCCTGCCTCCAGCCATGAACCTGGCTGGAGACCTGGTTTGCAACCTGCTTATGTGCCCTGGCTGGGGAATCGAACCAGTGACCTTTGGGCTCACAGGCTGACGCCTTATCCACTGTGCCACCAGCCAGGGTGAGAATAAAGATTTTGTATTGTATAATATTTAAACTTACTCTAATCCCTAAAATATAAATTATCACACATATTTATATCTTTTGGGAATCAAACTACACAAAGATTGTGTATGCATATAAACAATAGTTGTTAGTAAAAAAGCTTAGATGGATATGCTTGATTTAAGAGATTACCTTATCTGTGTGAATATGTACTTTCTTTTTATGGGAGTTATGTTGATATTGTCCAAATACTTTTAGAAAAATATAAATTATTAATGTTAGTATTAATCTGTGTGTGAGCAGTGAGTCGTACACATGGAAACCTGAACCTCTAAGAAAAGTTCAGAAGTTCTGGCCAATCAATTCTGAAAATAGTGTTCTCTCCATAGTGTTCAGTTAATAGTTAAATAAGATGGTTTTTTTTTTTTTGTTTGTTTTTTTGTATTACCATTTCTTTGAATGTCAGTAAACTGTATGAAAATTATGAATAGTAGGCCAATTATTAAAAAAAACCTTTCAATTATTCTCTTCTCATATTAAAATCTGATGGGAAAAATATTAAAATTTGAATTTGGTTTATTAAAACATCAAAGGAAGACAAAAGCTAACATCAGTTTTCATTTCATCATATTACCTTGTCACATTTTACTTGTATTCTTTGCCTTTGAGATTTTTGTTACATACCTTTAGAAGTGGAGGATGGCAAAAGAATTTATAGACAGGGGAATGCATTCTAATTCTAATCTATTTCTGATTTCTATGTGGCCCAAATCAAATCCCCTTTCCTTTTTGATATTTCTCAGACTTTTCCACCAAAGGATCTCTATTGGCAGAGGACAGTAAATGCAACTTACTGTTACCCACCTACAAGTTGAGGTCCTGTTGCTCACCGTCACCCTCTAGGCAAAATTCCATAAGCAAATGTTTAGTGATAAAGGAAAGGAGTCTTTATTCAAAAGCAGCCACTTAAGCCTATGTCTTTAATTACTTAAGCCTAGCAATTAAGCCTAAACTCTCCTAGCATTCCTCTGTTGGTTTTTAATTATTTTATTTCTATAGGGTTCATTTACAAACTAAAACAACGCAATACAGACAAGCTACACAATTCTGGAAGAATGGTCAGCTTCTACCTTGAGGGGACAATCTAGAGCCTGTCTTAGAGCCTGTTCCCTGTAGAGCACCCAGAGAATAACTCGCCACCCTCTGCCAGGCCAGCCGGATCCTAGGCTGTGCCCGGAGTTCCTTCCCATACAAATTACTGTCCCTTGGGAAATGCAGGCAGCTGCAGCACCATCATCCAGGCATCCTCAAGGAACAAGAGACTGAGAGCCAGAGCGTGAGCCTGAGAGAGAGCGGGTCAGGAGCCAGAAAACTCAGGAAAGCTCAGAAGGCAGAGCCCGCCCTCCCTTTATTTCCATTGGCTCTGGAGTATCAGCTTCTAAGCCATTCCCCTCCTAGCATGCTTTCCATTGCTTCAGCAAGCTCCTCCTACAGCCCCTCCTACTCCTTTGCAGTGATCTTAATCAGATCTCTCTGTATCATTACCCATAATTTTCCTTTCTGTTTTATAATATTTGTTTTAACAGAGAAGCGATGGTTTAAATTATTTTTCATTTAGTAATTTTATTCTTCAGGAAAATGTGCTTTGTCTATTTTTGGTTTTGTGTATCTTGAACACACTTTTCTGACAGGGAAGAATAGACATACATTATAAACAACTCTGGAATTCTGATGCCACTCATTATAGAAATGCTGTCGAGGTAAAGAATAGTATATTTATGACTTTTAATCTAAACTGTAGATTAGTGCCATCTCCTCCCAAATTTTGTGTGTAACTTCTTAAGTGTGAGATGAGAAATGTTATATAAAGCGCATGTAAAAAATCCAGAGCAATAACTGTGTTTTTCTCTGTGATGCTAAAGCATAGAGTTCGAAATGAATGGCTTTCACTTGCTAGAGGCTATGTCTACAAAATGAGTTTGCATCCAAATTGTATCCTACTGCCTTGACTTGCCATTTTTATCCTAACATTATAACCTAATGGTGGCGTTTACTGAGTGGTTTTCATGTATGTTCCCATTTAATTGCCACAACAGCCCTATTAGGATATCCTCACTTTAAAAATGAGTTGATGAGAGATATAGAAGTTAAGCAAATTGACCCAGAATACATGTTGTGAAGTTTTAGGTCCAGCCCAGGGGGTTGTCAAATTCAATCTCTGCATTTCTCCAGCATTCTAACTGCCCAACATTATTGATATTTGTAGGAATCCAGTTTTAGAGATTAAAATTTTTAACTGCCCACACAGAGAAGGAAGCTAAAGTCAAAAAGTAGTATAATGACTGCTCTCTCATTGCCCCTGGTGGGCTCTCTGACAGTGTACTATGCAGCTGCATGGAGCAAGATGGGCAGTGCCTGACTTATAAATGACCCACATGCACGGATGAACACTCTCCCTTCCTCATCGTCTTTGACACATTTTGAACCCCTGCTGCAGGCTGTACCATCAAAAGTGGGAAAAGGAAAGAGCTATTAGAAGCAGGCAGAGTGAGGGATGCTATCAGACTCCCCTGAGACACTGGCCTTTCTGTTTCTTCATAGAAGTGTGTATGAATGTGTGTGTGTGTGTGTGCAACTGCACATGTGTATTTGTTTGTTTTGCCTTCATTGTTTTTGTTTTTTAATACATCCTTTTTGAAAAGATTTGATTTATTATTTTTAGAGAAATAAGGGAGAGAAGCAGAGAGGGAGAGAGACATCAATGTATGGTTGCCTTTCCCATGCCTCCAGCCATGGACCTGACTGGAGACCTGGCTTGCAACCTGGTTATCTGCCCTGGCTGGGAATCGAACCAGCTACCTTTGAGTTCACAGGCTGGTGCCTCATCCACTGTGCCACCAGCCAGGGCACCTTCATTGTTTTTATAACGCTAGTTTACTTTTATTAAAATTTCACAGATGAGACAGTTAATAAATATTAACTTTTGTAAATATTCCCATTTTATAAGGATATGGACTCTTTGGACAAGAAGATTTTATAACTGTTCAACGAAGGTGCCTTATTTTTTTCTCTAAATTTGAGAAAATATATGTTTATTAAGTCACTTGAATTTGAGTATAATTTAATCATCTTGCTTTCATGCTCATTGGCATACCATATACCATATAAGAACTGCTTGGTGTAAAGTGAAATTTTATTTTTCTTTTCTTTCTTTCTGTCTTTTTTTTTTATTAAAGATTTTATCTATTATCTTGAGTGAGAGGGGCAGGGAGAGAGTCAGAGAGGGAGAGAAACATCAATGTGTGGTTGCCTTTCATCTGCCTCCAGCTAAGGTCCTGGCTGGAGATCTGGCTTGCAACCTGGTTATATGCCCTGGCTGAGGAATCTAACCAGTGACCTTTGGATTTGCAGGCTGGCACCTTATCCACTATGCCACCAACTGGGGCCTAAAATGAAGTTTTCTTAAGGGAAGAAAAGTCTTTAGGTTACTTAGGAGCATAGTAAACTTATGTAAGGAGGAAATAAGCCAAAATGATATTTCCCAATGGAAAAATAAAGAAGTCTAATAAATTGAGAGATGAGAGAGTGTTAAGTGCAGGAAAAACAAAGAAGGAAGAGCAAAGGAGAATGGCTTAAAACAAACTATTATTTCATGTACATTCATAAAGTATTTCTGTGTCTGGGAAGCAGGAAACTAGCTTGGTTCCTCCTCTACTTCCACTGTTTTATTGTTCCTTGTTGGTAGGACTTCAAATTAAAACCAGAGTTAGTGTTCTTAGTACTATGGTCAGCCAGTCTTTGAATTTAGCAAGTATTTATAAATTAAACTAAGAATCTATTTTACTATGAATTTTTAATGTAATAAAATACATTTTGAATTTCCAAGGTCAGAATAATGGTTGCATAGACTGCTAGTGATGTTTTCTGTAGTAAGAATGTTGATTTATCTTTTTCTTTTTACTGTTATTGTTACTGTTGTTGAGTTAGGGAAATTCACATAACAATTTTCAGGTAAGATTTATTTCTGAATTAGTTTGATGTTTTAATATTCTAAGATGTGTCAATGAAGATAGGTGACTAAAATGAATGAGGATTCAGCTATATAGTTATGTGCTCTCTATAAATCAAATCACAACCTAGCCTGTGCCTGTCCTTTTGTCAGTTTTGACATCAAAGTAATATGGATTAAATGATTTCCCTCTTCTCTATGGCCATTATCAAGGATAATGATGATTACATGGCTTCTTATGTCTTCACGACTTTTTGGTAAGCATTAAGATTACAAAATTTTCTCATTAAAGTAGTCTAGTAGTCAGCATAAATTCTGTATAAAATCCAAAGTGTATTGAGCATTTTTCCCTTTGGTTATAGTTCTGATCATGTAAATCAGTTTCTTAAAATCTAACTTTGCATTATTTTATGATGGGTCAGATAATGATTGAGAGCTAAATATCAAGAAAACATTAACTTAATACCTGTTCTCTATTTAAAGCCTGGTTCAGTGACTCAAATCCCTATCTAGGACACATGGAAACCTAAGATGTAGGCATGGCACTTGCAAGATATTATTTGAAACAAAATTACAAGGGGCAATTTGCTATGCTACCATAAAGCATGTATTGATTTATTTTCATTTAAAGAAACTGAAATAACATGACAGAGTCTACTGTGAATGATAAATCAAAACAATAAGATATATTTCTTTGCATTTGTGTATGATATTATCAATTTTTACACACTGTTAGATTCAATGACTTTGAGAGATATTATATAACTTGAGTGGATTGATTATTAGGCTTTGCACTTTGCCAAAGGCACATAAACAATCAATAAGTTTTATATATATATATATATATATATAGAGAGAGAGAGAGAGAGAGAGAGAGAGAGAGAGGTGAGTTGTAGGATTTGACTTAATTTCTTTTTAGAGAAATTTGACCTTTAGTCTTCCCAACCACATCATTTATTTTCTTTTACAACTCTTTTTATTAAGGTGAATGTTTTATTAACAGAATGTATATATTCCCCCCAAAATGCATATGTTGAAAGGTAATTCCCAATGTGATGGTGTTAAAAGATGATTTTGACATGATTACATCATGAGAGTAGAAACCTAGTGAATGGGATTAGTGCCTTTATAAAAGTGGCTCCCTTTCACCATGTGAAGACATGGGGAAAAGACAGCCTTCTACGAACCAGGAAGTAGGTCCTCTCCAGACACTGAATCCGCTGGTGGCTTGATAATGGAATGGTGAGAAATAAATTTCTGTTTATAAGCACCCAGTCTATGGTAGTTGATTATAGCAGCTCAATGAAACAAGTGTTTTACAGGAAAAAAAAAAAGATGATTTAACATTAATATATTGACACCTAAATAATGTGTGTGTATTTGCCTATGTTCTAAATTAATGTAAAAAGAAATGCCTTTTGTAATCATGCATGTAACTGTTGTCTATGTACAATATACTTCGGTGAAATTTAGTATCAAATTTCTTAAGGAAAATGTATTTCAGTCTTATTTCTTATTTAAATGAAAAATGTAGTCAAATGTCCTCCAACAAATATATGAAAGCTGAATGATTTATTGTTTGTGCCTTTATTTCCTTCAAAAGTGGAAAAGTGTATTAACATTAAATATATGCCTTGAGATAATGCCAAGTACCTGTATTTCAATCATCTATTAAAACTATACATGGTAAGTTTCTGGCTAAAAACATACATGCATTTGAAGCCATGTTTACAAATATGGAGATATGCTTTCTCTTTATTAGAGATTATTCTATTGCTAATTTAATATTCATGCACATATGTGCACAACCTACAGTCACACATTTTGTTTTATAGCCCACTAGTATACATGGAAATTTTAAGCAAGGTTGCTATACAAATGATATTTAAAATTTGATCAGTAGACATAAAAGTTAAAAGCATTACAAACTGAAAAGAGAAGATAATGATGTTAAAAATAGGCACAAATCAGAAATTTTAAGAAAATAGTTTATTTCTAAGCATTTGGTAAGATTTGGAACAATCTTACATATACACACATACCTTTGCTGAGTGATTTCAGTTTAGTTTTATGCTCAGTAGCAACATCAATTTTATGCCAAATTTAGTTTATTTATAAATCATAATCTAGATTAATTAATTTAGTCATATTAATCTTATTTAACTTTTCTAGAATTCACTGTTTAATTGCTCCATTTTCATTTGTGACAGTAATGCTTTGCTATCTGGGTATTTTATATTTTGAAGTTTCTTTTTTGACAGTCTGTATTAGATCCCTAAGGGCTGCTATAACAAAATACCATTAAGTGGGTGGCTTAAAATAACAGAAATTTATTCCCTCAGTGTTATGGAAACTAGAAGTTCAAAATTAAGATCTCAACAGGGCCATGCTTCCCTACAGCTCTGAGAGTGGATCCTTCCTTGCTTCTTCCTAACTTCTTGTGGTTGCTGGTAATCCTAGTCACTCCCATTTCAATCAGTGTCACATGGTGTTCTTGCATGCCTTTCCCTGTGCCTCTTGTTTCCCCTCTTACAAGGAGAGCAGTCATTGGGTTAAGATGCACCCAAATATTAACTTAAGTAATTATATCTGCAAAGGCCTTATTTTCAAATAGAATCACATTCTAATTTTCTAGGTGCACATGAATTTTGAGGGAGTACTATTTAACCCAGTCTACTCTCTGGACCCCCAAATTTATATCTACCCCTTTTATGAAATCCATTCACCCTCTCCCAACATCATTCATATGTCTTAACCCTTTGCATCATGAATTCGTAAGTCCAAAATCTCTTTGAAATATTAACTTAAAAAGTCCCACATTTCATCACCTAAATAACGTGTGAGTGAGACACTGTATGGGTCTCTCCTGGTGCAACATTCTGCTTCTTCCACAGACCTAGTCAACTGGAAAGCAGGTTACCTGCTTCCAAAATACAGTGGTAGGAAAGGTTTAGAATAAATCATTCTCATTCTGAAAATGGAAGGAATAAATAGGTTACTAGTCTAAAGGAGGCTGGAAATGCAGGAGGGAAAATTTCATTAGGTTTCAAGGCCTGATAGTAATTCTTTGTCTTAATGCCCTTAATATCGCTAAGCTTACTTGACCCTCCAGGATACTAACCTGCCTTTCTTGGTTCCTATATCAGTACTCTAGGAATCATCTTACTTTTATTTCATTTCATTTCCGTCCCTCTCAATCCATGCTAGCAGTTTTCCTGCTAGCAAACTTCTCAGTAACTTGGAAGGAATCCACACCAATAACTAAGAGTATCCTCTGTAGATCCTTTTCTTCCTTTTCTTTCTTTCTTTTTTTTTAAAGATTTTATTTATTTGCTTTTAGAGATAGGGGGAAGGAGGGAGAACAAGGGAAAGTAACATCAGTGTGTGGTTGCATCTCTCATTCTCCCAGATGGGGACCTGGCCAGCAACCCAGGTGACCTGACTGGGAATCGAACCAGTGACCCTTTGATTTGCAGACTGGTGTTCAATCCACTGAGCCACACCAGCCAGGGCCACCAATCCTTATCTTGATAATCCTTTCTCTAATCCTGACTTCTCTTGAGATGGTTGATTGGACCCTAAGTTGCATGCCTATTCATTATAACAAATGACTGTGCAGCCACACCTTTGACCATGGTTTCAGAGCATGCTTACTGGGTAGACAAAAAATTTTCCAAACCAAGTTCTGGTTTCTTTTTGCTTAAAAGTTCGTTCCTCGGTCTCTTTTCTCTCATATTTTACTGTAACCAACAAAGAGAAACACAGCCACACATACCACTCTGCTTAAAAATCTCTTCCAGTAAATATTCAAGTTCATTGCTGATAAGTTCTCATCCTATCCTATGATTTGGCCAAGTTTCCTGCCACTTTATAACAAGGATTGCCTTGCAGTGTCCATTAACATTTCTGCCTGAGACCTTACAAGAAGCACCTTTAATGTTCATGTTTCTATCTACATTCTGTTCATACTGATAGAGCCATAAATGTGTTCTCTAAGATGACAGATGCTTCTCTCAACAGCTATTATTCTTTCTAAGATTGCAGCTGAATCACCTTTAATGTCCATATTTTTCTTAATAATCTCCTCAAGGCAATCTAGGCGGTTTAAAATCATGCATTTCAAAACTTTTCCAGCTTATTCTCATTACCCAATCCCAAAGTCACGGCCATATTTTTAGGTATTTGTTGCCTCACTGTCTCACTTCCAGGTACCAAAATCAGTATTGGTTTCCTAGGACTGCCAGAACTAACAGCCATAAACTGGGCATCTTAAAAGAAGAGAAATTTATTCTCATCCAGTTCTGAAGACTAGAAGTACAAAATCTAGCAACCCTAGACTCAACAACACTCCAATCCTTACTTCCGTCAACATGCGGTGTTCTCCCTGTGTGACTGTCCCATTGTCTCAGTGTACTCATTTTCTTTTTCTTTAAGATTTTATTTATTATTTTTAGAGATAGGAGAAGGGAGAGAGGCAGAGAGGGAGGGAGACATCAATGTATGGTTGCCTTTCACCTGTCTCCAGCTACAGACCTGGCTGGAGACCGGCCTTGCAACCTGGTTATGTGCCCTGGCTGGGAATCGAACCAGTGACTTTTGGGTTTTCAGGTCAGTGCCTTATCCACTGCGTCATGAGCCAGGGCCTTCAGTTCACTCTTTTTATAAGTATGCCAGATTTTAGTGTAATCCGGTATAACCTTATCTTAAATAATTATATCTGCAAAGACCCTACTTTCAAATAAGATCATACTATTTTGTTATAGGGCATCATGGGGGAGATAATATCCAACCCAATGCACAGCCTATTCTGTTTTATTCTCCAATTTGGATGGGATATATTTTTCTGAATAAAGAAGTTCTACACTTACCTTATGTGGCTCTGATTATCTTAGTTAAAATATATGATATTTTGAATATATCTAAAATATTGATATTGATTACTGAGCTTGGAGTATTATCAAGAGACTGTAAAGTGTCTTTTACATGGTAAAATGATCAGTGGATAGTAAATGTTCAATCTGGTAAGACTTAAAATTTAAGATAATTTTGTCAAAGTAAAAAAAGGAATCTGGTAAAAAAATAAACATAGGTTGTAGAAAATAAACTATTCTTCATATGTCTTTGGCAAGAGCTATATTGTCTCGTCCTGTTTTAAATTGAGCATAGTTATAAGATTACTTGTATATTAGTTGTTTCCCTTCCCATAAACAGTATTGTGTATAGTCTCTACTCTCTTTACAGTCTTAAATAGGCAACATATAAACATATGCATGGAACAGACTTACTTTCAGGTGTTTGCATCTGTGGTGAGAATATACTTTAAGAATAAGAGAGAAACGTACACAAATTGAACAATAAGCCAGGAGAGGGGGTGATGAAAGAGACATCTGTATGCCAATAATGCAAAAAGTGTTTGAGCTGTCTGTTGTTAACTACTCAACCTGTTTTACATGGGAATTCTACATAATTACATTCCAGAGGAGTGGCAAACGACAGATGGTGAATAAAGGTTGAAAATAAGAAAGAGAGGCCATTTTTGGTCACCGACAGACTTTTTAAATTTTTTTTGCAGTATTTATAGGCAACAATTGATTTCATATATTGACTGCACATCTCAATAGCATTAATGCAAATTGTATTTTTGAAGTTGAAGAAATTAATTGGTTTTACACATCCATAATACACCAATTAGACATTAATAAAAAGCAAAAAAAAACCAAAAATATTTCATAACTTCATACTACAAAAATATTTTATATTGGGTAAAAATAGAGTAGATATTGTTACAGATATATATATATATATATATCACTAAAACAGCATTACTAAAGTCAATGCTGTTTTAATAATTGAAGGTTTCTAGATGATTGAATAAAGAGCTAAATTACAAATAGCCTGTTGTTGCAAGTTCCAGACAATACATTTGTGTAATTAACGTTAAGATGTAGTATAATATTTTTTATTAAAGCTTTCTTTCTAGGGATACTAAAAAATAGTTTGCAACTTTAATTTTGATGGCATGTTTGTTTATATCTACCCACTATTATAGGAAATTTTCTCATTTCATTTAGGAGAAATGAATCCATCATCATCAAAGGAGTATTTTCCCATTGACATTAATGTAGTTACTTTGTACTGTTTCTATCTCACCTGAACCGAAATACTCTAAAACAGTAATTTTCTTTCAGTAAGACTAAGTCTTATATATCTGGGGAAGTACAGAATGACATTATCTTTTAGGAATCAGTTAATCTAAAGAATTTTAATAGAAAAATTGAAAACAATAAAGGACTCATGATTCAATTGGCCCTTTTTTCTCACTTGGTCTTTCTATTTGTTAACCAAAAATATTTTATTTTTCAAGCATTCCCGACTTTGCTTTCCTTTGCTATCCTCACCTTACACACCATCACAAGTAGACTTCAGTCTGTTGATCTGCTTCCTCCAGGTGAGCAATTTCTTCATGTGTTAGCTTTCTTCTCTGTGATCTGAATTTTACTTGTTAGATGATGGCACTCTTAAGACTATATACACAAAAATGACTCTCTCTATAAAGAGCAGTTCAGAACTTGTAGAGTTTGTTTTTTAAAGGAAAATAGCATAGTAAATAAGTAATTTATTCTAATGTATCTGCTTTGGACTGTTAGTATTTCAGGAAAAACTGTATAGACTTAGGGGTTGAATAGAGAATCTAAACATTTTTATCAGGGCTTTTCATATTTATTATTTTTACAGGAATTTGAAGTGGTTCAATTCTCAATTACTTAATATAAAAAAAAACAAACTACCATGCATAGCAATTTCACTTAGGAAATAGTGCAGGAAATGCTAAGCAAAAAAAAATTGATGAAATAAGAAGTGGAGTACAGGAAAGGGGGCTTATTTATTTATTTATTTACTTAATTTAGATGAGATGTTAGCTGTGGGTGTAAAGCAACCTGCTTCACTTTGGCAGCCTGAGGAACTGTTTCACCTAAGAAACTGGGTCCCCAAATTCTTCTTTTCTTTTGGACAGGCAATTACACTCCATGTTAGATAAGTGTTGTTTTGTGGAAACATATTGAAGACTTCTTTGCACAGTACTTGGTAAAATCTTTATACACCACATTCATAAAGATTCCTATAGGCAGGGCAGAACAAAATTCATCTGAATGGTAATAGCTAGTGAAGCTCAATATTAAAATCCCTGAATTTGGTAAATTTTGCCAATATATATTAATCTCTGTGCTCTGGATATGACTCAGATCTGCTGGGAAAACACTGAAGTTTGAAATAACTGGATGGATTAAGTGAAAGGCAGAAATGAATACATCTCAGGTGAAATTTTAGCTAACCATATGTGTTTCTATGTCTGGAGACTATGTACTCCAAGTCTTTGAGTCATTTGAATGCTTTAGATAATTTCAAGTTTTTTTGATTGTGAGTAGTTTAATCTCTCAGAGAAAGAAGCCTGTGGAGAAAACGGGTGTATCAGGTTGTCGTTGTGCTTAAAAATATATACTTGTATGTTATAACAATCTGACAATCACTTACAGTCGTTTGTGTTGCTTTACTCATGCCAGAATGAAGAGTAGAGCTTGAATTATCTTCTGTATGGAAATGAATGGAAATTGAGAAAATATGAGCAAAAGTCTTAAATAATGGTAGAGTTAGGGCAGTTATACTCGTTAATTATTTGGGGAGGTAAGGTGGAAAGTTTAACATGTGTGCACACACATATATAAAATATTTCTGTTACCCTTAAATAGTTGTGAGTTCACGTGCATTAAATTATAATCAGTTGGAAAAAGGAATTATTTTATAATTCTGTAGAAATTCATTTCAGGGATAAGATGTATACCAACAAAGGACTTTAACTTTTAAGAGTAAAGACTTCTTTACGTTATCTTATATGCTTCTGAAAATCTCTCTTGTTCTGACATTTATTTTTGCTGTATGCTCCCTGGTACACATACATGTCTGTATGGGCATGTACACCCTGAGCTTTACCATACTATCTACTGACTGGAAACAAAGCTATCTGGGAGCTGTGACTGGGCATCAGGAAACCAGAAGTTGTTGGTGGTGGTTTAGGCCTTTATTTTTATATCTACTAAGTTGTTCTAGAAGAATTTTGCAAGTCTCTTTCCATTCATTTCTGTTTGGTATAAGATTGAGTGTTTTTATCATGTATACAAAGGGTACATACATATGGATCAGCATGCTTGGTTTTTAGTTGTATTCCTTTGTTGATAGTTATATGACATATTGGAAGTTGCCATTTCAAAACTTATATTTTCTTCAAAGTAACAAGATAGTGAAGCTTAGAAATGTTTTTTTTAATTAACATATATGCTATAATAAAACTCCTGAATATAGAATTTAGTGTCAGGGCTTACTCAATGTGAGCTTTACCTAGTTTTGTATAATCTTTGATTATTAGTGTACTAGAATCATATAAATAATTATTGTATGTATATATCTAAAATAATCAGAATAATAAATTTTTGTTTAAATGACTATTATTTCTCAAGCAAATAGTTCATATAGATTCAATCCTTATAATAATAAGTAGATTAATGAGTGAAATATGTTAGACTGTGTACTTTTTAAATAAATACTTTATCTTACAATATATCATTTATATTTACAATTTTATATAAAATTACTGGTAGGTATTATGTTTTTAATAATAAAACAACCATATCTAATAAATAGGAAGTTTCTATAAGTAGTTGTAAATTAATAATGATTTTCATTTTGCAATAATGCTCACCAAAATGACTTAATATTTACAATAGTAATTAGCTAGATAATTTTCTTTTGTGATCATGTATATTTATGCATGAAATGAAAAACATTATATATTTGTTATAAATTTGCCAAATCAAATAGTTAACTTCTATTTCTAGGTATGCCTTGGATTTTAACACTAGATAATTTTAGATCAAGGTATAAACTCATCTGAACCTGAAAAATTAAAATAATTTGCAAAATTTAAGGTTAGAGTGACACTTTCTCAAGCTTAAATTATTTTCTTCCTTTGGGCAGACACTTTTGATCCCAATTATGCTTCCAGTAACAGGTTACACATTCTCCAGCTGACAAGTCCTACAACATTCTATAGGAATATTAGGGTTCAAACAGGACATTATTGCCATTTCCTAAAGGTTACAAAGAAATTTGCTGTGAAAGGAAGTGTACAAATTTGACTTGTTAGAACTTAAGTTTATTTATCTATTTTTCTCTTATAAGATAGAATTGCCTGAATAATTTATTTGGACCAGATTACAGAGGGCTTTGAACACCAAATTGAATAGTTCAGATTTCAGCCTTTTTCAGTAATGAACATGGAATTAGTTAAGCAACTACTGAAAAATAACTTGGGCAGCACAAAGTACCACTTGATGAGATTGAGCATACTGATTTTTAAATAAAAGGACCCAAATATACTATACTTGAGTTAAAAAAAAAGACTCAATGAATTCTCTGTGATGTCATAATAATTTTCCTTCAGATTAGGTTTAGATTATAAATCTGAAAATGAAGGAAGTTCCTCCCTACTTATATTTATTTCCCTGTTATTATTACTCACTTCATTTTTATTGTCTGTTCATTGGTCTGGGAGTGGTTGATTATCAATTAAATCACAGAGAATACTCTCTAAGGTAAGAAAGTATTTAAAACACCACTGTTAACTCCTTTTGCTCTTCATGCTACATTATGTATGGATAGACTTTCATATCCTTTACAAGCATGTTTCTATATTTGTTCTGATTGAAGGATGGCCTTGTCCAATAGCTTTTGGACCCTTGGTTTGATTACATAGCAGGGTGATCCAGTCTCCTATCTTTCTATATGTGAGTTTCCTGACCTCTTCTCCCAATTTCTTCATTGCTTCCCTGTGTTTTAATGATTACAAATTATTAAAGCTGTTACTAGAACAATGGTTTGCCATTGCCAGTAAAACCCATTACAAGAAACACTTCCGTATATTTACTCTAGAACATGGTTATTGAGTGTATTGATTTTGCTTAAATTTTCATTCTTGGGATGATCCAATCATACAGAATAAAAGACATCAGCTTTCAATAAGCTTACAACACACCAAAGGTAATAGCATAATGGTTTTAGAGAAGAAATTTCCAAAACAGGTTTTATTTAAAATGTCAGTTATCTTTCCTTTTCTGCTCTTTATGTATTTTCTAAATTTCATTTTATTGTATTGTATTACATTCATCCTATTCTTTATGTATTTAAAAAATATCTATAATAATAATAATAATAGTAATGATAGTGGTGGTATAGCAGCTGGGTGGTAGTTGTTTTAGTAAAATGAGGCCCTAATCATTCATGTTTGAACTGCTTGTACTTTATTCTAAAATTATCTTTGGGGCAATATCCATTTCAATAGTTTGATCAGAAAGACTTTATTTCACAAAAGGTATTTTTTTGTTTGTATTTTATTGTTATTCTAAAGTATATTTTATTGATAATGCTGTTACAGTTGTTCCAAATTTTTCTCTTTTGCTCATTCATCTCCACCCAGTACCCTCCTTTCCTCCAACAATCCCACCCCCCTTAGTTCATGTCCCTGGGTCATGCATAAAAGTTCTTTGGATTCACCCTTTCCTATATTACTTTTAACTTCCACCTGTCTATTTTGTACCTACCAATTACGCTTCTTAATCCCTGCCCCATTTCCCCATTTTTCTTCCTTTGTTCTCCCAGCTGATAACCTTCCAAATGATCCCTATACTTATGATTCTATTTCTATTCAGATTGTTTGCTTAGCTTGTTTTTGTTTTTATTGTTTAGGTTCTGTTGAAAGTGGTGAGTTTGTTGTCATTTTAGTGTTCATAGTTTTGATCCTCTTTTTCTTAAATAAGTCCCTTTAATATTTCATATAATGGCTTGGTGATGATGAATCCCTTTGGCTTTACCTTGTTTGGGAAGCCAAACTTTATCTTCCCTTCCATTCTAAATGATAATTCTGCTGGATTGAGTAATCTTGGTTGTAGGATTTTGCTTTTCATCACTTTGAATACTTCTTGTCAATCCCTTCTTGCCTGCAAAGTTTTCTATTGGGATATCAGCTGATAGTCTTATAGGAATCCCTTTGTCGGTAACTCTCTTTTTTTCTCTTGCTGCTTTTAAGATTTTTTCTTTATCTTTAACCTTTGGCATTTTAATTATGATGTGTCCTGGTGTGGTCCTCTTTGAGACTAGTATGTTTGGGACTCTGTGCTTCCTGGACTTGTATGCCTATTTTCTTCACAAATTTGGGAAGTTTTCCTTCATTATTTTTTCACACAAGTTTTCAATTTCTTGCTCTTCCTCTTCTCCTTCTGACACCCTTATAATTCAGATGTTTAAAATTGTCCAAAAGGTTCCTAAACCTTTCATCACTGTTTTCAATTCTTCTTTATTCATTCTGTACTGGTTGAGTTCTTCCTTATGTTCCAAATCACTGATTTAACCCTGGTTTCCTTACCTTCACCATTGATTTTTGTGGATTTTTCTTTGTTTCACTTAGCATTGCCTTCACATTTTCCTTTATGCATTTGCTATACTCAAGCATATCTGTCAAGTCTGTGAGCATCTTTATCACCAGTGTTTTGAACTAGTGTCTCTTAGGTTAGCTATCTCCTCATCTGTTAGTTTGGCTCTCTCCTCACTGTTTAGTTCTCCAACTAGAATCTTGATATGTTCCCTCTTTTGGGCCATACTTCTCTGTCTCCTCAACTTGACAGGCTCCTGTGTTTGCCTCAGTGTCTTAGGTAGAGCTGTTGCACCTGTTACATTGTAAGGGGTGGAGCCTTAGGTATTCATCAGTGTGGGGGTGGCCTGTTTCACCATGTTGGGGTGCTGAATTGGGGGAGGCATCTGAAATGGAACAAGGCTGCTTGCTCAGAACTTACCACTTTTCCAAATACCTCTCCTTCCTATATGGGACTGGTGCCTCTCTGGCTGTTGCCCTGGCCATAATTCTTAGAGTGGGTGGCTCTGTGGACATTCTAGAAATATGGGGGCCTCTAAACAAATGGGCTTTGCTGAGAGACTGGCAGTTTCTTTCTCTCCCCCAATCCCACAGTTTTCACAGTCAGAAACAGTGAGGTGTTGTTTTCTCTGGCACTGGAACTGTGAGCTGTGAGGTCTGGTCTGATGCTGGAAGCACTCAACAGATGTCCCTCCCTACTTTTTTAATGCGTGACTGTTCTTTTCAGTCAGTCAGCCACAGCCCTGTTGCTGCCACTGCCAATACCATGTCCTCTCCACCCCAGCTTTACCCTCCCCTACCTGTCTGAATGAGTATTTCTTCTTTATTTCCTTGTTTATTGTCCTTCCATGAAGCTTGATTTTTCTGGAACTTCTGGTTGTATCCAGTTTTGAAGTAGTTGTATTCCTGTTTAGTTGTGGAAGAAGATGCCTTGGCTGAAAGTGTTCACAAGACATATTTTTGGCCCAAAATTTGTGTGTGTCTATCCACACACATTGAAGGCGTTTAGCTTTCATTTCTTTTTAATTGCAATAGAAGTAATTTTTGTAGGAATCATTTATAGAGTGGTATATTCTGATATATATTTTAGACTCCTTTAACTGCTAAAAGAAAATGTCTTTTGTATATCTACCTACATATATGCAAAAGAACACACATACACACACACACACACACACACACACACACACACACTTTTTAAAAAATATCGATATGAGCACCACACCAATCTATTCTTTGACACCATGTCCATCTAATGTAGGTAACTTAATTTAAACTTTAGATTATTTCTAGAGTTCTATAAATTTAATGAGTACATTTTGAAGGTTGAAATGTCATTAAAATATAAAAATGTTAAAAATAATTTGTAAAACCCATCCTTAGGGATTGCCAAATCTTCTTGGCAATTGTTGATTACTAAATATAACCAGGGGAGGATTAGTTGCATCTGAATTAACTCTGTTTTCTGAGAATGCCAAAAATGATACCTATTTCTGTTTATTTGTCTCTAACAATTGAAAACAAAACAAGTGCTAGAAGCAAGATAAACAAGAGGATTTAAACTGGTTAATAGATATACATCTCACTAAAAATCAGATAGCAGGCATGAGAGAAAAACACTAATAAGACTATCTTGCTTGCGTCTTACACAGAGTTTGACTTAATAGGCATGTTTGCATTGCCTTTCCTTACAGGATTACCACGTTGCTAGGAGAATGACTTGAATTTTAGATGTATTCATCCATGTCATCTAAAATGGTGCTGTTATCAGAGGTGGTGTTAGCTTACACAGTTAATAAAAGCAAGGAAAATATCCTCTCTAAAGGTGAAGAATAGTAGCATATTTAATAGTTCTGGGTCTGAAATTCACAATGTGAAGTTGCTAGACTTTTAAATTTATTCTTGTAAACCACATAGCTTTTACTAACTATTGCATGCCAGAGAGCAGGTCTCTCACTGCATATAAATCAAGTTCTTTTGGAGGCTGCATTAACTCTTTCAAGACTCCAAAGTTACAAGATTTATTAATGAATTCATATTTTGATAATAGTTCCCAGATAAAATATAAGATATATAGGCAGCTAACTAAAATGAGAGAAATAGTCCCATATGACCAAGCAATATAATAGCATCAAAACAGGACCAAAAGGAAAATTGAGAAGAAAATAAATAAACCTATAGATGATGAGGTGTATTTTTTCATGACACAGTTTTTCATAATTTAAAATGATAAAGATGTGATAATTTAAATATAAGCTTCAGTTTTAATGATAGTATCATTGTCACTGGTTTAAAAATTCCCTAGGAGAAAATCTTCTGACCTTCATGTTTCAGGTGGATATACGTCAGGTAGGATTTATTTTATTTAAAATGGTTCCCTCAGTAATATATAAAGAACTTTGGATTTTCTTATAAGCATGGTATTTAATAGACAGATCTGATGTCACTTTTAATACTGTGCATCTTATACCAAAAGATCTATATGCATAATACATATACATAATTTAATGGTCATTACAACCTTATGAGTGGTTTTGTAATTAGTAATTTTAAGGAGTAGTCAATTTTATAATAGATTATTAACAGTATTTGATACCTTTTTAATTTGATGTTTCTTACATAGGTTACAGCATTTTGTTCACTTTAAAAGAGTGAACATTGAGTGTGTTCTGTATCCTCAAGAAATGGAACATAAAGTCACACAACATTATATCAGTTCCTTGATCCTCACAGGGTATAAAGATTTCAGTGAGAGGCAGCCTAAAAAGTAATCAGTTAGGGGGCAGTATTAAAATATATAAATCAGTGGGAAAATGATGGCATTATTTTCATCCAAAGTAGAAATTTTCTATAATTTTCTTTAGTTATTTATTCATCTTGATATACAAAACCAATTTTGAAAGGTTTCTGAGAGTTAATATCTACCTTGTTTGTGGCCATTCTCTTTGCCTTATAAGAATATTTAGGATCTTTTTTCTTTTAGAATTTTCCCTCTTTTGGCTTTGTGAAGGAATTCTTTCATCTTTCAGATATGTGATCATCTGCATACTTATGACTAGTTAATAATAATAACAAATTAGAGAAAGAGGGAAGAGAGAGAAAGTAGACATAGGAAGAAGATACATTTTTCAAATACAGAGTACTAAAATGCAAGATTTGTACTGTTAATATAAAATAGGAGTTGAATAACATACGTGAAAGCTTTTTGTAGTTTAGGAGAAGGCTGATGAGATGCAAGCAGACTGGGATCGCATTAGAGTCAGGATGGCTAAGTCAGTGAATCATGCCAGGGCCTATTTTGCTCTGTTGGAGCTATCCTTGTTTGGAGCCAAAGCTCTAGATATCTCTTTTTAGAAATACTGATTAGAATACTACTTGACCAGTGGTTCATCCCAGTTTTGTATGTTCATAAACATCTATTAGCTTTCTAATCAAGCGCCTAAGTGTTTCAAGGGTTCACTGAGACATGCAATAAACTGCTCAAATACCTGTGCTCCATTGTGTGCTACATAATTTGGTCCTTTTTAGGCATTTTGCATTTTCTTGTAAATCCTAGCCAATATGCCCTGTGCTATCATTTTATTTGTTGGCATTGCACATATGTCCTTTGACATAGAAAGATGGTTTGTAATTTCCTTGTGAAATGCATGCACTCTGCTGTGTAATGATTGTTTTATTTTCCAGTCCCCTCACCAGGATCACCCTCTTCCTGCTATCCACTACTTGAAACCCTGATCACCCTTTGAATGCAGGTCAAGCACCAGCTCTTGTACAAAGCCTTTCATAATATGACAGGCTACACTTTTTTTTCTGCATTTTATCTGTGTTTTAATATAACTTTCTTATTAGTTATTTTCCCTATGCTGATTGCAAACATTTTTCTAGTTTCCAATTTAAGTGTGCACTTTTTGGTGAAGGGTCATCCCCTCAGCAACTAGAGGATTTTAGAGGTGGGTGGACACGACTGATTCAGACCCAGCTGCAGGGCTCCCACAGTTACCCCTCACTGCCCACCACCTCCCTGCATCACCCTGCACTCAGTGTCCCAGCCATCTCCTCCTGATCTTCCTCCTCCTCTCCTTCATCTTCTGTGCTCGGTGCCCCCTTATACCCAGCTCCTATCCATGGGGCCTCTCCTGGCCTCTGCAGTTCACCTCTTAGTCCCCTGAGTTGAATTTGCCCACAGGTCCAGCCAATGCCAGAAGGTCTCAGTGGCAGCTGCCCAGGTTTTAAAAATGTTTCATATAATTAAAATTTAATAGTAATTTTTTTGACCCTACACATTTAAAAGGCTATCACATGAGTTAAGAAAAAAAAATCATATTTGTTCAGATAATCACTTGAATGTTTACGTACATTTTGGGTTGTTATTTATCTATAACATGTGCATTCTGTCATATTAACATGTACTGTGTAACATGCAATCAAGTTATGCCACTTAGAAAAATCCTCATAGTACCTTCAGTGAGTTGCTAATTCTAAGAAAACATTGAAATGAACATGTATGTATAAAAGAGGCATTTGAATAAAATCTGACACAATGTCTATTCTACCATATTCTTTCTGTTCAAGATGTCTGTCCTTGAAAGATACCTTATGAATGATTGAGTATAACTCCTTTAACTGCTGAACTATGTACATCTAATGCTCCCACTGAATTTGAGTTGTTTTTACTCTGGTGGAGCATGTGAGCTATGCTGTTTTTCTTTGAGAGGCCTTTTTGGAGTCCTTTACTCAAAAATAAAACAAAATAAAAGCTTGTTCCACTAGGATAGCATGGAGCTTCAGAGCCAGCTCTCATTGGGGTAATGTCCAGGAAGAGATGGCCCCTTATCTAAGCCTTCACTTCCAAGCATCTGCTGCTGCCCCAGGTGATGGTGGCCGTGACAGTGTGGGTTTGAGGGAGACAGGCAGCTAAATTTTGAATGTTAATCCCAGAGCAGCGTGCCATGGGACATAATTATATGTGTGCCATGGAATCCCAATGCATGGTTTAGATTCTCATTTTTTAACTATTTCTGGCGCTGTCACACATCAAATTTTCTTTTACCATTTTACCTCCACTCCTTAACATACATTTCATTTCATTTAAGTTTTCCTTAACTTAGGGCATTATCTATATATGTTGTCAATACACACATGCCCAAAAATTCACTCATGTTGCTACACCCAAAGAGTTCCAAACAACTGAAATTTATCCCTGAAGGTGTGCATCTGCTCTGACTAGCAAGTGCTAATTCGCCAAGCCTCTAAATACCCAGCTGCACTTGGATTCAGTTGGATATGATACAGGCCAGTGGTCTCTGATGTCTGAATGCAGCGTGGCAATACATTTAGGAGCATTGTGTGATGCAGGTGCGCGCTAGAGGATTAGTACTTCAGCGTTGCATGGTTTGACTATTGATAGTATTATAATAACTTCCTCTTCAGAATGTGCTCTCCACCTATTAAAGCAGATGAAATGGCATTTCACAACTGAGATAAAATTTGCAAGACACGTTTGTAGTGCATTCACCTGAAAATATGTTTCTCTCATCACATTTTTATTACGTGAACTATGTTCCTAAGTTCTGATTCCTTATGGCCAATTACTAGGAACTAATTTAAGTTTCTGGACTCCTATATCTAATGTTTCATCATTATACCGGTGCCAACACGTGAATTTGGCATCCTCATAAAATGAGCAAATGAGCATATTGTAACAAAATACATGATCCCCCTGACATTAAGAAATAAAAGAAGCAAAAACACATTCTCCATCTGTGTATTTGTGTATCAGTTTGTTGATTAGTAAGACAACATAGATCCCTGTGCACAAGAAATGCAGGAAATATAATGTAATAAATGGCACACGACTTAGCTAAAAAGAGGTGACAGGTTTTCGAATATAACTTTTTCCTTTTACCCCCCTCTTTGCTTCCCTGTGCAAGAGATACACCAAACTTATTTAAAATTATGCTAAAATTAAGGTTGGCAATTATGTGAGCAGTAGCAAAAAAAGAATGTGTGTGATAAAAGTGTAATATTAGAATATTCCTTTCTTTTTCATTCTGAAACAGAGAAACAAAGGTTTGGAGACAACTTTCCAAAACTGTCTCTAGAAATAATATTGAAAGTGAACTTTTTACTCCCCTCATAATCAGATAGAGTGAAATCAAGATTATTTTTAACTAATATGCTAGGAAATGGCACATGGATTCATAATTGAAAATCATTTGAGGAATGTAATTGTTTTTTAAAGATTTTTAAAATTTATTATTTTTAGAGAGAGGGGAATGGAGGAAGGCACAGAGAGAGAGAGAGAGATAAACGTCAATGTATGGTTGCCTTTCACCTGCCTCCAGCTATGGACCTGGCTGGAGACCTGGCTTGTAACCTGGTTATGTGCCCTGTCTGGGAATTGAACCAATGACCTTTGGGTTCACAGGCTGGCACCTTATCCACTATACCACCAGCCAGGGCTGAATGAATATAATTGCTAAAGTGTAATTTGCATGAAAAGACTCACCCTATTACAAGTATAGTAGTTAAAAGGATGGTAAAGGGTAGTAAGTGAATAATAATCAATATCACAAAAAATAACTGTTTATGTTAGAAAAATGTCAGTTCACAGTATACTGCACATTATGTGATGTTACTAAAAGAAAAATTTATTAGAGGTTTGTTAGACTATGAACTGACAAGATTTCAACTTTTGTATTGATATTTTTTTCTCTGATATGTTAGAATATATTTGGATAAGTCATAATTTGTTGTGCTGATGGAGAGAGAGAGAGAGAGAGAGAGAGAGTGTGTGTGTGTGTGTGTGTGTGTGTGTGTAAAACTGTGTAGGTGTGTATGTGTGCTGAAGAAGAAAAAGACAATGAAAGCAAACTGCTGCCCTGGCTGGTGGCTCAGTGGATTGGCACCGGCTTGCAAACCCAAAGGTCGCTGATTCGATTTCCAGCTAGGATACATAACCAGGTTGCAAGCCAGGTCTCCAAACAGGTCCGTAGCTGGAGGCAGGTGAAAGGCAACCATACATTGATGTTTCTTTCCCTTCCTTTCTCCTCTCTACCCTTCTCTCTAAAAATAATGAATAAAATCTTTAAAAAAAAGCAAACTGCTGTTACACCGTTAGACCCTTGTAGTAGAAAAGTGGAATAAATGAACTGCCAGTTCTAAAGTCTTGGTTCATCATTGCTTGCAAGCAGATAATCCATGATGGGTGCCTCGTTTACATACTATAGAGTTAGTTAATCTCCAGAACACTTGTGCCAGCCATAAATAGGGGTGTCTTTCTGTTTCTTGCTTTTCTAGACAGCTAATTAGGTGTTATGAAAGCTTATGTTAGTGAAAAAAGGTCAATTAGAAATAAAAAAGAAAGATGAGAACAAATAAAAAATGAACTACCATTTATAGAGTTGCCTACTTGCAAACAATTAATTTTAAGACATTGTTAGAAATAGTAGCAGCCACACTAATAGAAGAGCACTATTCCTATTTAAAGCTATTTATAAAGAAGAGATAAAACCATTTTGTTAAGTCACAAGAAGAGAAAACTCTCAAATGTCCTTCTCCCATAGCTACAAAACTTTAGAGCTTGCTCATTGATGGCCTTGACTTAAACATTTTGGTTTTCACATTTCTAAAACACAGTTATTTCCTAATTATAAGAAATGAAATCAAATGCATATCTGAAACTCTAATGCTAGAAACTATATGGATATTTTCAAGTACAAATATGTGGGCTCCAGGGACAG
Organism: Noctilio leporinus; assembly: GCA_004026585.1. Lineage (NCBI taxonomy): Eukaryota > Metazoa > Chordata > Mammalia > Chiroptera > Noctilionidae > Noctilio > Noctilio leporinus. The sequence goes on along the minus strand of PVIW01001753.1, from coordinate 88,012 downwards.
CAAGCAAGTTTGAAACTAAGGGAGGGAATCCTTTTATGTGTTCTAAGATTTCCCTGAGTGGCAACACATTAGTTGCCAAGTATCTCTCTTTAGGTGTAGTGGTTTAATATTTCCCAGACTGGAAAAATAAGTCTAATTTCTGATTTGTTATAAATTCTGGCTGGAGAATGAGACATTAGAAAAAAGATGTAGATTTACTCTTGAGAAATTTTGCGAAGTGATTACTTAACGTATTTCCTTTGCGGTGAACACCATGGAGTCATAACATGCAAAGATTCCCCCTGATTCTTCCTCCAAATAACTATGTTCAGCATAGATTCCATAATCTTTGTTAATACTTGCTAGTTTAAATAGTGTTTTGGTTTCAAATTTTTATCTTACGGATAAAAATTTGGCACCTGTTGCAAACCTGTGTTTTGAGACATAATCTTTCCTATAAACCAACCTGCTCCAGTCACCTGACAGGGGCTTTAAGAACCAGTAAGACCACCAGTCCTACAGGTGACACCAGCACAGAGAAGTAACTGGAAGCCGAAACAGGTGACTGTGCTATGCTCTCAGCTTTTATTAATGCAGATTTGCTCCAAATCCATGTTAACCTAACAACAATGATAATCACTCGGAAACAATCAGCAATAACATCACACGAATGAACTGGCGAATAACAAACCTGTGTCCCAAGTGTCCAGATGCAGGATGTCTCAGAGTGACTACAGAGTCCTCTGAAGTCCTCTGCTTTTATGCTTCTTATGTTGCCAAGTCATGTTGATTTTGCATAATTTCTCATTAACTTATTTTAGATAAGTACCTGTTGGTTTTTTCAGTCCCGATAAGCACATGTTGCATGCGTCAGTTTTCATAAGCACCTATTTACATCAGTTCTGGTAGGCATATGCTATTTCTGTGCAACTTCGATAGGCACCTGTGGTTTATGTCCTCTACTGCGCAGGCCCTGAGAGGGTCCTGTTACCTTTCGGATAAGCACACGTTGCCCACCACAGTGTCACTGTGCATGCTGTGGGGCTGCGTTGTTTCTGAGTCATTGCTGTACTGTGCATTCGCTAAACATAACTTTACATCCTGCTCTCCACAGTGCCTAGTAATGTGTGGTTGAAATAGCTGTGTACTCCTAATGACAGAACAGCCTTATCATGTTAAAATCACACTGCAAACATTAACTCTCATAACCTTTATGGCAGATTGCTAAAATTCAATAATTTAAGAGCAGATAATGTGATGTTTTGCTCAAATATTTTTTTCATACATACACAATGACAGCTTTTTTGAAGATATATTTGGCACAAAATAATTACCTACTATATCTCTAAGATTAAATTAGTAAATTGTTTAGTATATGTTACAAAAAAGAAAAAAGAAAAACTTGAAGATATGTTAGCCAATGTGAATATGCAGGTTTCAGATATCTTTTTGTCTAAATTAATTTGCATTGTGTAAAATTCTAAAATCAGATAGTTGTTTATCTGATCATAGATTTTAAATAAAATTTTATATGCTATGTATTTTATATATATTTATGCTATCCTTCATATTATGAATATAGTACTTTCCTCTTGTGTTTTATTGATTCACCTGTACTTGGCTTATGGCAGTTACTGACCATTAATTTTCAGGAATGCATTGGTGATGTTTTGAGTTTTAATGTTTGTCTAGACTATATCTTGGAGAAAGCTCAATTTTATCACACACACATGCAAATAAAGATCTGTGTGTGTGTGTGTGTGTGTGTGTGTGTGTGTGTGTATGGTAGAACTGAACTGCAAGTACTATAGTCATTTGAGTGTCATTTGAAAAAAATTATATAAATGAAGATACAAAATTGAACTGTTTAGGATGATTGTATTTAGATCCCTATCTGTGGAAGCTGGAGTAACAGTCAAATGGGTCTCTAGGTATATAGAAAATGATTTTTCATACTAAGCAAGTATTAAATGTGTCAGATCATCACCTGATCCTTCATAGAATCATACATTTTAAATATTGAACACTGTGAACTTTCCCTATAGGCAAAACTGTCCAGATTTTTAGCTATTGGACTTCAGGACTGAATTCTCTTTGCAATGTAAACCTGTTTATCCCTCAAGTTTTCTCATCTGCATGCCATTTAGGTTATGCCATCTTTCTGGCAGAAGGTGCATTTTGTTGAAGGCTAATTATGTTATATTAAGGAAAGGATGAAAATAAATGTAAATAACTTTCTTATAATCCCAGATTGGTTCAGAAGACAAAATTAAATCTTGGATCAATTATTTTTAATTTGTTTTTTTTTTTTTTTGTCCAAGGTCTCTGAATTAGTTTTCTAATACAGATACTTGTTTTCTGACACCCTATTTTATGGAAATAGTAGCAGTCTCCATAATTTGCTTTTAAAAACTTCTATAGCTTATAATTCAACATATTGATTCTGAGCTCCATTTACTCTGAGATACAGGAGAAGTTTATCTACTTTTATATCTCTAGGGCTTGAGAAAACACTCTACGCTATTATTTTTTATTATACACATATGTAGGTTATTGAGGGGATTTGAAAATATATAGTAAAAGGTACATATGAGAGTAGTTTTCCTAATATAACTTATTTTCTTTAAAACCTCCCCCTTACTCTTCAGCCTTTCGCTTCACCTAACTGTCCTACTTCCTTCTTTTTCTTCCATTTTTTTCATCTAGCTAGTCATTCATTAAATACTGCCTTTGTTTCTTTTATGTACCTGCCTACTTATCTATTTATGAATGCTACTTCAGAAATAATTTCACTCTCATAAATTCTTATTTGACCTTTGGCATTGTTCATTTTATGTTCATTGTGTCTGCTGCATGTACCTAAGTGTCTATTTGATTTTCTTCACTATCTGTGAACTGTTACCATCAAAATTACAAATCACAAGGTGAACAGCTTATAATGTATCATAATCGATACTCAAAAATTGTTCCCTAGAATGTAACATAAAGGAGTCAAGTAAAAAACTTCAGATTTTCAGCAGTAAAGTGCAAACAATCGTTTTATGTTGATGGTTTCAAATTCAAGGTCGATTTTCACCTTCATATATCTGCATTATTCTATCATTTTTACTGTCTTCTTAAATTCATATTGAATTTATTCAGTACTATGCTATCCAAATGTCTGAAATTGAAGGACAGTCAAGATTGGAATATAAAACTATGTCAGTATGTTTCAAAGAGAGTGGATAACTTGTAAATGAATTTAAAATTTTTTTTCAGGTCTAAAAGATTCAAAAGTATCACCTAGTAAAATAGATAGTAAAGTGTTCTACTGTATTTTTGAAGGACAAATCTGGATGAATAAAATAATATATTTTCCCTAACATCTACTTACGCAGATATAGAGATCATTTTTATGATTTCTATGCAGAATAGTTAAGGAAAATAGATACTGGATATTAAACTCTTATGTGGGTTCTTTTATAAAAATTTTCTACTCTTCTTTAGGTCTATACAGAAAGGCTTCCTGGAAAAATTTTATGTACCTCGATTCTTCTGCTTCTGTTTGTGTCCATTTGTCTAACAATTTTCTAGTCAGATACTATTTGAGTCTCTGGGTGAAAGTTCTTTTGGAGACTACATTTCAGCATTCTTGTCTCAATCACATAATAAACTTTAACATTTTATTACTTACAGGTAAATATACCTTTAAAAACATGAAAAAAATGAGGTGTATGAAAGCTACCTACATAGTTTCTAAATATTTCATAAATGTGTACGTGCAATGACACACCCTAGTATTTTTGTTCTGTCAAGACACCATTTTGATCACTTTCTCAAAAATATTAGTCTCATGGGAAAGTATTTTTTCTTTGTCGGAGAGGGAATTATTTATGTTTTTAAAATCCGATCACATTTTATTTGTTGTGACTTTGAAAAGTAACTGTATAGGTTTATCAAAGCTACTAAATTTGCTGCTTTATATTTTGAATAGTTTTCATGTGATCTTTTTCCCTTGCATATAACACTATAAATTTATAAGGATGTTCTCTCATCAATTAAATGTCAATCCCAAGGGTTGCTAAATGTGTAGGAAATTCTTTTCCTATCACATAGAGGTAAATTGTAAATATCCTTCTGAAAAAAAGAAAAAGTTTTCAGATTTAAAAGTATTTTTAACATTAAAAGGGACAACTATTTGTAGATGTAAAAAGCAACTAGGAAGATGTAATTTAAAATTATATTTTTAAATATTGGGGTCATGGAAATATGCAGCTGTTGTCATAATGAAGGAGTTTTCTTTCATATTTTCTTGTTCAGCATCTTTGAAATAAAGATCACTAAAGAATGCTTTATTTAGAATCACTAAATGCCTATTGACAAAGTGAAGCAAACATTCTTGCAGAAAGCATTATTATTTAAAATAGAAATCATGATGTGTCATTCATTCTGAAGTATATCTGTTGACTAAATTCATTTTCACCTACTTAAAACAAAAACAAAAAGCTAAAGAAAACTGATTACATGATATATACCTATATCTAATAAAATAGGAATGTGCACTTTTTGACAAGCTTATTTATGAAACGTTCTGTTAGAAAATTCTATTTGCTACTCTCAGCAGGAAAATGAGACTTTTCAAAGAAACCTTTTATTTTATGATTGTCACCAAAATAACAATTACAAGCAAAATAAGGATAAAACATTTTTTAAAAGGAGCTTAGCACTTGTTGTAGAAGTTGGCAGTCCAGTTTTATGTCCTGTTATTTGACTTGAAAAATTAATCTTGCTAATCCTGTTTGAAGTTGACTGTTTCCAGGATGGGCTGCACAGAACAAAGACTAACTGATATCCCTAGGAAATTAGTTTACAGTGATGGTCTAAACTACTGAGAATGATTCTCCAATGGCCATCTTTGACTTCTTCCCAGGTTATGAAAATTCATTAGTATCTAGGGAATACACTTAAATAAAACCAGCGTCTCAACCAGCAGGTTTATGCAACCATCCTGAAATGTTTGAATTATTGTTTTCTTTTCCTTTTTTAACTAAGAGACCAGAGGTCAAGCAACCCACTGAGAGCTGAACACAGCCTTGGTAGAAACGTAAAAGCAACCCTAACGTGGGATCTGCTGTTTTCTCTTTTGTTTTGCAGAACCAGAAGAGTGCGTTAATTGCACAGACGAATGCCGAGTGCTTGGTCATTCTGACAGGTGTTGGATGCCACAGTTCCCTGCAGCCAATCAGGCTGAAAATGCCGATTACCGCACAAATCTCTTTGTGCCCACAGTTGAAGCGAATGTGGAGACTGAGACTTACGAAACTGTGAATCCCACTGGGAAAAAGACTTTTTGTACATTTGGAAAAGACAAGCGAGAGCACACTATTCTCATTGCCAATGTTAAACCTTATTTAAAAGCCAAACGTGCCCTGAGCCCTCTCCTCCAAGAGGTTCCCTCAGCCTCCAGCAGCCCGGCCAAGGCGTGCCCGGAGCCCTGCACCTCGGCCAAGGGCGCTCTGGATGGCTGCGAAGCGAAACCTGGGGCGCTGGCCGAAGCAGGCAACCCGTACTTGCCCACGGACAGTCAGTACGTGTCGCCCAGTAAGCAACCGAGAGACCCTCCTTTCCTGGCTTCCGATCAGATGGCGAGGGTCTTCGCAGATGTGCATTCCAGAGCCCCCCGGGATTCAAGCGAGATGAGCGCTGTTCTTGAGCAGCTTGACCACCCCAGCCGGGAGTTGGGCAGAGAGTCGGTGGATGCGGAGGAAGTCGTGAGAGAAATCGACAAGCTCTTGCAGGACTGCCGGGGGAATGACCCAGTGGCTGTGAGAAAGTGAGGGGGGAGGTGAAGCATTGGCGTTTTTTGTCTCTTTTTTGATTTTAAAAAACGATCCCTCCTGGGGACCACCTGGTGTATAGGGACGAAAAGAGACCAATGCTGCTTCCAGGCTTTGAGTGAACATCTGAAGTGCCCACAAGTATGTTCTTTTCACTGCTGTTTCTTTTTCAGAGATAACAATGGTTTTTGTTTTGACCAAACTTACATTAGGACAGAATTAAGAAAAACAGAGAAGAAAAAAGGTGAGAAGAAAAAGGAGGATGGGGAGACGAGTTACCTTTTGACAATCTGTTAGGAAGGTCTGCAGTGTGAGAACTGATGTATTTCTGATCACTCTAAGACTGTCCTCTGTGATTTATGCTGACTTAACTGTTTACCTATAAATCCCATACAAAGCAGGGTCATAATTTGTGATCTGTGGTGGGTTTCTACCAGCTATCACAGGTTTTTACTGAAAGTCCCCAATAGACCTTGCAGTAGTCCAAGCTACACCAAACATGAACACATATTTGTGGTAAACATTTCTGTATAAAGTTAACTGCCACACATATAAACACAAAGAGCATTCCATACCATTAGTTGAAAAAAAATTTTAAAGAATACTTGGTCATTTGTAAGACACCTCATGTCGTATAAAAGTTAAGTGTAAAAAGATATAGTCCATTTTGTCCTGCACACATATAGACTAATTCACTTCATTAAAGGAGAAGAAATTATAAAGGTCTAAAAATGACTCTTCAGCATTTTAGTGTCCAACAAACATACAATGATGGATATGTTTTTAATTTGACCTAGAAATATTCTGAAAAATCGTGACCATTAAATAATGATACTCAGAAAAAATTAACATGATTAATATGTTTTACTCATTTGTGGACACTAAAATAGCTCAGGAAAGTGAAAATGTCTTAGACATACACAAATCACATGACCATTTAAATGTGCAAATGTAAGAAGATTCAACGTGTTTACATCAAATGACATATTTTTATTGATTTATTGCAGATTCAGTGCATATGAGCCAAATTGTTGAGTGTTTAAGAGCTATATTGTGTATTTTATTAAATTAATATATAGTTGTGTTGCAAAAATATTTGGGCTTATATTGTAAATGGCAAGCGTTGCCTCAGTAGCTGTCGAACTCTATGAGTTTTGTTTTCTCCTGCTTCCTTTTCCCCATGGAGTGTGGGAAGCAGTGCCTCAGAGCAAAGTCTCTTGTTTAATGTATAGTCTACCAAGTACTACAGTACATAATCTGTTCAAAATGTGTTCGAGTGAGCCGATGGAGCTATCTGAAAGGTCAAAACCTACATCTGTCAGTCATGGTTATGTGCAAGTCCTTGTAGAAGCTTTGATTAAAGTCATGCTAAATCGCAAGAGTTACATTTGTACCAATACCTGAAGCTTCTCATGTTTTCTCAGTAACATACAGTTTCTGCCTATGTAGATATCATGCTGTTGATTGGTTCTCACAAGTATCTTACGTGGTTCAAGATGTGCGTTCCCATTGATTTCAAAGTCACGGAAAATGCTTTAATGCATGTGTGGTAGCAGCCCTGGTTCTTTGCATTGTGTAGTGTTTTTCAAGAGGTCTAGGTCTGGACAGGATGTTTTTCATTTTTCTCAATGCTCTTCTCATTGCGATCTGTGGTGGATTTCTAGCAGTCATTAGAGACGTCTACTGAAAGTCCCAAAAAGACCTTACAGTAGCCCAAGCTACATCTTCTTTTTATTGGTGTCCTTTGAGAACAATACACTTTCTATTCCTTCATTTGGTTGCACGTTTTTCTTGTGTCATAAAGCAAGTTTCAAACTCCCTTCCATATGAGGCTAGGAAACCTCAAATTTCAGGAATTGGGAAAAAATAAAATTAGCACTTGCAGAAGTAGTAGCAGATGGGAAAAATGCCTTGATTGACATATTCCTTCAGTGTTAACAATTTTTTTGGCATTTTACAGCTTCATGATAAACAGCTTCCAGCCCATACCTTAGAAAATGTGGTGCTGAGTTAAATAAAGGTTGTTTGTGCACTGGAGCAGAAAATGCATTATTTGCAAACTGGTGGAGAATTCTGTGCCTTCTTTTCTGGCCACCAAGCCAGTGTAGAAACAGCATAACTGTCATAAAATCCTTATAGTAAAAACAAAAACAAGAGTGAAAACAAACATTGAACTCAATTAAGTTTTGTAATTTTAAACCTCAACAAATTCAACTGAAAATATTTCCGTCAAATGCTGTCAAGACTTTAGATTGTACCTCGTTTGCAAAACTGCTTTGAAAGAAAGAGTGGACGACTCCCATCAGCCTTATTCTCTTAAGAACTGTATTTGGTTCCTAGTAACAGCCTTTCCAAAGCTCTACTCTTGTTTTTTATTATTCTTAAATGTTTAAATTAGAAAAGGAGGGATCTTGTACAGCAAAACCTAATTGACTCTATATTTTGGACAATTTATGTATCTGAAATGTGTTGTCTCTGTTATATGATGTTATTTTGTTTGCCAGGAGATTACAGGTTGATTTAGCTTGATAGCAGAAATTAGATGGGAAACCAATTTCCATTTAGTCTTACCAAGCGTTGCCTCTCTCTTATTGGACATGAAGTCACTTAGTAAAATCTAAGGCAGTATATAATTAAATCAATGAAGAGAGTAGGGTTTATTTTTAAAACATTCTTAACTTTGAGTAACCAGTCGTTCAATTTAGTATATGTGTCTGAAGACATTAAAGCATTAGAAGATTTTAAGAATTGGTTGTGCCAATGTGTGAAGGATTTACCTTTAGGCTCTCTGTCACCAGTGATTTACTAGTGTTAGCTGTTTAACACATTATCTGTATTTAGTAGTGCTTATTTATTTACAAGTTGGTGGTAATTCAGCAGTCAGGACTCTAAGCTTTATAGTTAAGGGAATCTCACTTTTATTCATCTGGCTGGCAACTGCCTTTATCATAGGCCCCTGCTGCTTGGCTTCCAAGGAAGTCTAAGAGATGCCAAAATCACCCTTTCGTAAGCTACTTGCTCTAAGGGGTGATACGTGATCAAAAAGAGACACTTCAAGGGGTTTCAGCATAATTCAGAATGTGAAAAAATTGTCTTAATTCACATCCTTCATTTACAAACCCTTCCAAAAAATCCCACACATTTGAAATGAATAATTTGATACTTTTTCTTTCAGGTCCTTAAATAACTGAAGTCAAGCACAGAATAAGATTTTATAGAAATTTTTGTAAGAAAGTCAAAGTTCTAAAAATTGTTTACTGATGAACTAAAAATAAACCAGTAACAAAACAATCTTGTCATCACATGTTAATGATGAAAGATCTTTTCATTATAGTGAAAAGTAGTGAGAATCAGTGTTAGTTATACCTATACCAAAGTAAACATTGAAAAGACATTTCACGCAATTTCAAATAATGCTTTCACATTACTCTTAACCTGACATACTGATCCTTATCGCAGGCAATACACAAAGATTGGCTCACCACTCTAATAAATTTATTGAATCCCTGGTTGGGAAATTGACTTGTTTAGTTTGCATAAATTAGCTGAGATCTTGTAAAACATGACTTCCCTTTAACAGATCTAGGCACTGCTCAATTGAAAAAATGACAACGTAAAAATAATGTCATGTAGTATAGTAGAGCAGTATGCTTCATTAGAACCAAGTTAAAATCTGTCCATTGCCTAAAGGAGTAAAAGTTGCTGAGGTCAACAGGTAAACTGAGGTCTGGCGTAATATATGCCACTCATTATTATCTAATTATATGATATTATTTTGACAACAGACAGCATTTATCAGAGCATTAATTCAAATGAGAGTTTGGCTATCACGATGTGTTGTTTCGAAACAGAATTGAATGAGACCTGATTAAAGTCTGACTTTCCCAGCCCCAGTGTTTTGCAGGTTGGCTATTCCCATGTATCAGCTCCATCACACCATAAGGTTCTTAACTGCACCAAGCTACTGGTGATCAAGGACAACAACAAAAGTAGCATACATTATATGGATTTATCTCAATGCTATTGTTTAATGGCTATGTTTAATGTGACTTATCTGGAAAATGAGGACTCCGAATAAAAAGCTATTACTAATTGTGGTGTTGCATTCCCTTGAATTCATTAACACACAAGTAATGTGTTGCCTGCTGCATACCACAGGGACCCTAGTCATAATTAGTTTGAAAAGCAACTGTAGCATCACAATGGTTTTTGCTAGTCATTTGTTGGTCAATAAAATAAGGTTTTTACAATTTTTATGTAACCATAATGTATGAGGTTCTCATGGAAAGGGGTTAACAATCATCCAGACAGCTCGTATAATTTGGCTAGTCAGATAATTACCAGGGGGTCATAGCCTTATGAGACTGTGACATTTAATATTTATAATTGGGGATAATTTGGTGCAAGATCCTAAAGGACTTCAGGAAAGCCATTTCTATAAGCCCTCTCATAATCTTACATGATTTTTAAAAGCACACATTTATAAATGGCATTTTAAAATAAATACATGTTTATCATGACAAGTTAAAATAATAAACCTTTCTTTTTTTAATGTGCTTAAAAAATTATTTATTGCCGTGGCTGGTAGCTCAGTGGATAGGCACCGGCCTGTGAACCCAAAGGTCGCTGGTTCGATTCCTAGCCAGGGCACATAATCAGGTTGCAAGCCAGGTTGCCAGCCAGGTTCGTAGTTGGAGGCAGGTGAATGACAACCATACACTGATGTTTCTCTCCCTCTCTGTTTTCTTCTCCTCTTTCTATAAGTAATAAATTTAAAAATATTTTAAAAATGATTTATTAATTGCATAGATTTGCTTTAAATCAATCATAGATATTAAAAATATATGATATAATTTACTTAAACTAATAAGTATTCAGTTTCTATTACTTAACTGCTGTTATATTTCTTTTTAAAATTAATTTATTGTTGTTTTATTACAGTTGTCCCATTTCCTCCCTCATTGCTCTCCCCTGCCCCACCCACCCCATCCCCTCTCCCACAGTCAACCCCCACTCGTTATCCATGTCCATGGGTCATTTATACTAGTTCCTTGACCAAATCCTTCCCCTTATTCACTCAACAAACACCTACTGAATTTCTATTGTGTGTTTCCCCTGGGCTGTTATGCCCTGGAAGTAATCAGTAAGCAAGGAATGATGCTTGGGTCATAGTCTGGTGAAAGAAACAAATAGGTAACTTCTAATAGACATTACTGTTTATACATTGGATTTAGTTGTTTGTATTTTCCTCAGTTACTCTACAAAGTTCATTCTCCATAATGGCATTTCCTAAATTATAAATCAAGTAATAGTTTGACCTTTAAGATTTTTTCCTTAATTTTACTTTTTTTTCTGGAAGCATAAATTATATCAAATGAAGTGTTTTAGAGTTATTCGGATGGACTAACTAGCTTACCTACTCAGTCGTTTTCTCACTTATTTTTTGAATTCTCTGTTTCTTTTTCATTGAGCACCACTTAGGTGTCAGGTGCTTTATAAGGATCCTAAAGTACAAAAAGCTAAACCAATTACATTTTACCCTCAGAGTCCTTATAAATTTGTGTCTAGGTGATAAACACTAAAATGAGAATTGACCTTATGTTGCCATGACATCATTATTTTTTAATAATGTAAATAATTTCATTCATAAGAAGGTCAAATCCACATGTCTACCATGTCATTCACTGCTTTCAAGAGTGAGACAAGAGCAAGCTGTTCATTGACTCACTTGAATTCTAACCAGGGGTATGGAAGCCCTAAGCTGCTCAGTTAGAGAACCTGCCTGGTTATGCAACAAATCAGGAGAAAGTCATGAATGGAATATATATTACAGGCTTACGCCATGTCAATGAACTATTAAAACAATTTCAATTATGTTTTTTTTTTAAGTAGGTATGCTCACAAGTACAATTATCCATCAATTGTAGACAATTCTTTGTAAAATATGAAGAGAATTTATTCTTAAAATGTATCAAAATGGCACACAGAAATAAATCAGCAAATTAACAGACCATCCGCAAACTCATGTGCTTTTGGATATGCTTACACATGGTTCACCAGGGAGACAGATCATATTTCCTGCTCATTTTAGACACTGTGCTACTGACAACCTGTTGTATATGAGGAATTAAATTATCAGCATTCCTAAAAGAAGGTACAGTTCCCTTTCTATTCCCCCTTTTCAGTATTTTAGATAGTCATAAAAATTACTCAGATTTTGGAAGCTTTTTTTTTTTTTTTTTAATTTTATTGTTGTTGTATTACATCCATCCCCTTTTTGTGGAAGCTATTTTTAAGCTTTACATTCATAAATGTATTAAGGAGGGAAGAGTTCAGTGAGATTTTACAAACTGTGTATCAGACAGGTTGAAATTACCCATTAGATCAAGATAGCTTTTCTATTTTTATGTTATAGATGAAACACTTCACTTTGAGAAAAAAAATATTTGTTCCACTTTTTAATCATTTATTTTAAAAAGAAAAGATTTTAAAAAATTTATTATTCTTAGGGAGAGAAGGAGTAGAAGCAGAGAGGGAGAGAGACATCAATGTGTGGTTGCCTCCCACCCGCCTTCAGCTAGAGACCTGGCTAGAGACCTGGCTTGCAACCCTGTCATGTGCCCTGACTGGGAATTGAACCAGCGACCTTTGGGTTCCTAAGCTCGTGTCTATCCACTGAGCCACCAGCCAGGACCTGTTCCACATTTTTATACACATTAAGTTACCTGTAGCATTTTAATAAATGAAATTTTTATTATGATTTGTATTTAAAAGCCTCATTTCCCACAGTTACATTACTTAGTCAAATTATTTCACAATACATTTCAAGATTGTTAAAAAATAGACCCTGGCTGGTGGCACAGTGGATAAGGTGCTGGCCTGTGAACCAAAAGGTCACTGGTTCAATTCCCAGCCAGGGCACATAACCAGGTTGCAAGCCAGGTCTCCAGCCAGGTCCATGCCTGGAGGCAGGTGAAAGGCAACCATACATTGATGTCTCCCTCCCTCTCTGCCTCTCTCTCCTTTCCCCTCTCTCTAAAAATAAATAAGTAAAAAGATTGTTAAAAAAACAACTATTTTTGGAACCATCTTTTTGTAGACTTTATACAAGTTGTCTTATTTTGTTGAAAATATTGTTGTTTGGCATTGCTTACATGAAAATTATTCTTACTGCCCTAAGTAATTTCAATACCAGGCAGACCAACTAAAAAAAGAATTCCAGAAACCTAAATTAATACCGATAAGTTCTGTTTGTAGAGACCTTTCCAACTGACAGAGCATTTTCACAAATTTCTGAGACAGGACATAGTTGAAGATTCTGAAGCTCAAAAAGCAAATGTACTTATCCAAGAATAATAAGTGAGGAAACCTTAAGACCCCACTTGAACTTAAAGTCTAGTCCCTGCTATCTGTGAATTCTGCCATCTTTTCCTAATACCTTGTCTCTCCAAGTTCTTAAAGTTATTATCTGAAAAATTATATTATGTCAGTTATATTTCTTCCCCTTTACATTGACAGACACATCATAGGATTTACATTGTTTCTATGTTAATAGTTCATAACAGTGTTAACCATTTTGAAAATCAGAGAACATGTATGGCAGTTTCTAAGAAAATGAAAGACATAAGAATTGTGCTTCTCTTAAGATTGTCCTCAAATTTTTAAATTGTCATCTATAAAAGTGTTTTACAACATTAGTGTTATGTTCTCTAAAATATTCTAAGAGAATATTATGAAACATTACTTTTCCTATGAACTTGATATATTCTCACAAGAAAGCAGTCATATAGAATTTACTGAATTCCTTTATATCATTATATTTTTGCATATACTAAACTAATAGGATTACCAATGGGTTTCTTAGAAATAATTACATGAATTTCAGCAATATTGAAGAGACTTGAAAATACTACATCCATGCATTTGAACTAATATACACATATAGAGGCATGGGAACCAAATAATTTAGAGAGCCAGTATTGCATAAAAATGCAAAGTTGTGCCCTGGTTGGTGACTCAGTGGATAGGTGCTGACCTGTGAACCTAAAGTCAGGGCACATAACCAGGTTGCCAGCCAGGTCTCCAACTAGAGACAGATGAAAGGCAACCATACATTGATGTTTCTCTCTCTTTCTTCCTCCATCCCTGCCCTTCTCTCTAAAAATAATAAAGAAAATCTTTTTAAAAATGCAAGGTTGCAATTTCCATTAAAGTCATTTTCAGGCTGGTTAATGAAGTTGTTCTGATTCTGCCTGAATGTAACATAATAATACATTGTTTAATATCTCTTTTTAGCCCTGGCTGGTGGCACACTGGATAAGGTGCCAGCCTATAAACCCAAAGGTAGCTGGTTTGATTCCCAGCCAGGGCACATAACCAGGTTGCAAGCCAGGTCTCCAGTCAGGTCTGTAGGGCCGGTGGAAGGCAACCATACATTGATGTCTCTCTCCCTATCTGCCTTTCTGCCTTCTCCTCTCTCTAAAAATAATAAATAAAATCTTTTAAAAATATCTCCTTTTACATTTTATAGAAAACCAACTTTATTCTCAAGAGAGCCAGAAATAAATTTCACTGTTCTTTTCACAGTAATTAGCTATTTTATACTTTGGAAATCTAAATTCAAATAGGTGAGATGTTGTATTCACTTGTTCTATTGATCTGTGGAATATCTCAACACTATATTTTTAGTAAATTAAATCATATTTCAATATTATTCTCCCCCTGCAGCTGAAAGACTATGTCTTCAATATAATAATTTGGTTAGAGATAAGATTTTTGAACTTTAAATTGTATCCTTTTTTAAAAATGGTATCTTTTTTTTTAAAGATTTTCATAATTTTTAGATAGAAGGGCAGGGAGAGAGAAAGAATGGGAAAGAGACATCAGTGTATGGTTGCCTTTCACCTGCTTCCAGCTACAGACCTAGCTGGAGACATGGCTTGCAACCAGGTTATGTGCCCTGGCTGGGGAATCAAACCAGCGACCTTTGGGTTTGCAGGCTGGCACCTAATCCACTGAGCCACCAGCCAGGCTCTATCCTTTCTTTTTCAAAATCAGATTTTCGTCTACATCCTTTTAAAGTATTAAACATCCTATAATATTTAACTACTCACTTGTATGTGACTATTCTCTTATTTATCTTCATTTCATAATGTTATCTCAATATCAACTGTTATGTAATATTTCTCATAGATTTTCTATTATATGTATTCATGTTTATATATATTTTCATGTCTCCATACTTACAGATCAGCTACAAGTGTAGTGATGTCTCACTCAATAATTACATCAGGTGAAAAATATCCAAATTATTTTTATTAACCTGTAGGAAAGTTAATAATATCTTTTAGATGTAGCCTACATGGAGTATTAAATTGAACAAAATGCATAATAAAATACAACAGATGCATACAATGTGGTAAATAAGAAAGGAAGCCAGATCTTAGTCAAAATCTTTATGCAAGAGTGTTTTTCTACTTCATCGAAAGGTTGAAATTGAATCATCTCATTATTAATTCCTATCTGTTAAGAAATACTCATTTTACTATTGCATCATGTGAAATATTTGGCTTTGACTGAAGATAAGAAAAACCCTTACCTCTGAGATGATGTGCTTATGATTTCTCAATATGCAATTGTTCCCCAGCCACCTCTAAATCTTAACTATTATACATAGTAGATCATTTCTTTCATTTTAGATTACTACCAAAATTTATCCTCTGCTCATAATCCAGATGAGAAAAAAATAAATAAATGAACGGGTTAATTTTGGCTCCTCTGGTGGTTTTCTTCCTGAGAATGTGACGTCCCAATTCTACCGAACACTAATTTATGGAGCTTTTATTGTGTTTTTTAATGGAGCACACAGATATTAACAAAATGCTGTCTCTGTAGAATCTAAAGTATTCTGGGAAATAAAGATATTTACACAAGTACAGTTTGTAGTTGGTACTGTGAGAGAAGTGCTAGTTGCAGTGGGCAAAGAGAGGAGAGAGAGAGGAGAGGGAGGGCGAGAGAGGGAGCATGCAAGCCCTTTCAGCTGAGGAAATGAGAAGTGGCGGAGGGAATCAGTAACAGCTTCTTAGAGAAGGCAGCATTTGAATTAAGCATTTAAGGCAGGACAGGATTTTGGCAGTGGAGATGTACAGGAAATGCATTCGGGAAGAGAGGAGCAGTGTGTGCAGAAAAAAATCAAATAAGTCAGAATATTTTCTGGTAAGAAAGTTACAAGGGGTTGAAATGGTGGGATAGGTCCAGGTGGAATTGTACGGAATGCTGAGCTGAGATGTCACACAAATGTCTGTTCCAAGGAGGAAGAGGCTGGAGGATACCTGAATTAGGCTCAGTAGCTGGGGGAGCCCTGTTAGACGCTTGCCAAGCTGAATGTGAATTCAGGAAAATAACACTAAGACAGCTTGCTGCTTCCTGGTGAGCCATTCTTTATAAGATGCTGCCTAATAGCACCTTGTTCTTGGGTTGTATCCAAGTATCCAAAGGCAATGCCAACTTTGCTGAATCTCACAATTCTCAGTTTCAAGCTCTCAGCATAGTATTTACGTGTATGTTTCCAACTTCCCAGAAATAATTCTTCCTTTAAAATCCGGAACAGTGTTTGAAGCTCTGGGAGGCAAACAGAGAAGGAAAAAGTAAAGATCAAGAACATGGATGATTTTTATCCCTGAAAGGTTTTGTTTTTTTTTTTCTTTTTTTCTTTTTTTAATTTTAAATATTCTCAGATTTTCCAAGCATCTCCTTGTATCTGCTGTGTGATTTATTTTTTGTTTGTGTTCACTGTCCCTTAAACCCTGACCCTGATGATGCATGTGCCCTGTCTTTATGTTTCCATAATATTCTGTGCCTATCAATGAAAAAACTTAACATTATTGATTAGGCACTGAAATAGGGAATAATGAGCTTTGATCAGTAGTTCTCAATGTGGGAGGCAATTTTAACCCCCAGGGCTAATTTAGCAGTATCTAGAGACCATCTCGGTTGTGAAGAGGTGGGGTAGTTGTGTTGCTACTAGCATGTGGAAGCTACCAAATATCCTACAATATACAGCTCCCCTTCCTCCCAAAATTTATCTGGTCAAAAATGTCAATAATGCTGAGGTTGAGAAATCCTGCTTAAAAATAATAGACTTTTTAAAAAGAGGAGCGAATAACACTGGGCTTTTCAGGTAATGGGCAATGAATACTGAATAAACTGACACATTTTCTTGCAGAGTTTTGAGAGGAGCCCAGAAAATACTCCTAAATTATTTAACATAAGGACATATCTCCAACTTCTTGTGGGTAGATTCTGTTCCGGAAGTGGACAGAGCCAGGGTCTTGTTACTGCTGAGAGTATTACCTCAGACTCCAATCAGTTCCAATAGCACATTGGAAGAATCTCCATGGAATGAAAGAGGAATGTGTTGCTTGTGATGGCTGTTTACTTTACATCTACCAAAGCAGTTTAAAACTGATTCCCTGAGGAGGGCAGTAAAACTGAGTTCCCCAGCTGCAAAGGGGAGAGAAGAATCTGCCACTGGGACTATCTCATGGGTCTAGTCCACTTATTCTCTCACCTTAAGTCACCTGTCCTGGATGTATATGTGGAATCTGCCTTTACCATGAGGTTGGGGGAAGTTGACGGTGGTACAGAGGTGGCAGATCAAGGAATGACAACATTGGAGCAGAAGCTAGGTGACCATAAATATGCCTGGATGCTGTAAAGTGAATGTCTCTATTGATCCCTCAGACTTCTTTCTGGCATAATTTTAATCCTCTCAAAGTAATATGTGGAATACCAAAAAATGTCAAACTGACATTCTAAATGAGGTGAGGGGAAGGTGAGTGCAAATGGTTTCTTGAAAGTTTTATTTCTCTTGACACATATTCCGTGTTACCCATCTGCAATGCACAGTGGGCGGTTCCAATGCACATTTCATGAATTTGAACTTGAAATGACTCCGGGTTAAAAATAATAATGGTAATGTGTTAAAAGGGTGACAGGAATTCCAGTGGCAAAGTTGAAAGTCAGCACAT
Source organism: Noctilio leporinus (assembly GCA_004026585.1). Lineage (NCBI taxonomy): Eukaryota > Metazoa > Chordata > Mammalia > Chiroptera > Noctilionidae > Noctilio > Noctilio leporinus. The sequence continues at coordinate 70,188 of PVIW01001753.1, read as the reverse complement.
TGACAAGTTAATATAAATAATTACCATAGCCAATTCACACTTGAGATTTGATTTGGTATAACTGGATTAAATATTCCCTCAAACATTGTTGTTCTACACTGTAGCATTGGTGGTGGTACCCACAGACCAGGGGCGCTTTCAGAAACATCCCGGAGAGAAAACCGCAGAAGCAGCCATTGGAGGAGGGAGTCTCCTCCCAGTGGCCAGTCAGTCACCTGCCAGCACATACACGGACTTACTGGGTGTTATTTATGCTGAATCTTTCTGTATTAAAAAGCAGTATCATTGCTGAAATACCACTACTGTTCAAGTGAATTTACTTTCTAATGGTCTATTTGCATAGTGGAATTTGCATTTTATTTTACAGCAAATGTTATGACTCCACCTGCCCTACTTCAGAAGAAAACTCCAAAACTAAGAAAACAGAAACAGTTAAAGGAGAGCATGAATATAAGAAACTTCTCACCTACCCCTCCCCACTTTGCAGCACAGGACTCAACAGCCTGGAGAGGGCAGGCAAGTCTCTGCTGCTTCCCACTCGCACAACTGGTACGGGCTTTCTGTTTCAATCTTCTGCCTCTTTCTAAGCCTTTACTGTTCTAGTTCAATAAAAGTGATTTTCACAGGTGGTGCTGAGCCCTAATGAGTTCACTGTGATGGTACATTTTGTGACATGTTAAAGACAGGTGAGAAGTTATATGCAGAAGGGGAATGTCTTACAGAGCTTGAGCATTACTCCTACTTGCCTGACTTAATGGCCTTGGACATACAGGAGTGCAAACTGGAGGCCCCAATCTCATAAAACAAAGCATTGCTTTCTGAACTGCTTCTGTGATCAAAAGCATGACATTTGAACATATATTTTCCTTTTTTGTTGAAGCACATGCATCATTATATAGAACACATTTTTTCCTGCTTCAAGGTTCAAATACTAGGGTGGCAGCTGCTATTTTAAAGGTGACTCATTACAGTTATTTAGAGAGTCCCTTAACAGATGGATAGGACTTTGTTTCCCAGGGAACACTGACAGGTTACAATTCTCAACAGCTTTTAATCATTTCAACAAACTTGTACACATCTGTCAATTACCCTATTCAATAAAGTTAATAATACAGCAATCTCAGGGGGACAAGTGCTGGATTTTTAAATAATTTCACTCGATAACAATTTTACAGAAAAATTGGGGGTTAAATATATTTGAAAATTTATTTTTATTCATAGAAAAAGCTTTTATTGTTTTCCATAATAACTTTCATATTTATGTATTATTCTAAATAATTCTTCAATGCCTCATAAAGGAAAGCATCAGGGACAAAATGGAAAATATAGATAATAAAACCAAAATGTTTTAAAAACACATAATTAAGCCAAGTTCTTTTTCTGTTCTAAAACTTGAATCACAGCACAACAAAGGTTTCCAAATAAAAAGAATGGGACGTATTTTTAGTTTCAGAGTTACACGGAGGAAGCTGTGGATGGTGGTGAAAGTCAGAGGTTGTGCAGGTGCATAACAGTTCAGTCAGCGCAATAACCCTCACTTGCTGCTCTCCAGCTCTGACTGTATCAGGACTGGGCCAACTACCGCCTTCCAGCCAAGTCCAACCCCCATCCTATTTTTGGAAATAAAGACTTACTGGAAGCCAGCCACACTAATTCATTTACATGCTGTTTATGGCTGTTTTCCAGTATAATAGGAGAGTTGAGTAGTTGGGACAAAATTGTATGGCCCACAGAGCAGAAAATATTTACTATCCAGCCCTTTACAAAGGAAATTTGCCAGCTCTGCGTTATGTCACCACTTTGTACTTCAGTTTCTCCATCTGTAATGTGTAAATAAGAATAACTAACTTCCAAGGTAATTGTAATGAATAAATGAGATAACAAATCAAGAGCTTAGAAGCATTTTGGACCCAGTAAACTCTCAATGGATGCTATCCATTATTCCAAATGGACTCTTCTCAGCAATATAAACCTATCCACAGATAACCACAATAGATAATTTCAAAATCCCATTGAAGGTATTTGTTGGACAAATTATTCTAAAACAAAATAACAATGATAACAAAATGGTTCAAGAGTTTGTTCAGTTTACTGTAGTTCCCTGATATTAACCAGCAACTATACTCCTTGCATGTTTAATAGCTAATAAGTTACTTAAGCACTTAACCATTATTTCACCAGAACTCTGGACACCTTTACCTCGTTTTGCCACTAGCTTGTAGGAGTATGTAGTCCATGGTCAAATGCCTCTCAATAAAGTTAAACAAGTGGCAGCTGGCACCACACAGCTCTGTAATAATGAAAACACGAGGTGGCTGCCATTACACAGTCCTGCACTAATGAGAACAGTAGGAGGCTAGGATGACAATGGTCTAATGAAAACAGGAAATGGCTGGCATTAAATCGGTATAATAAAAACAGGAGGTGGCTAGTATTACACTGGTAGAATAAATAAATTAAGAGATGTCAGGTCTACCCAATCTCATCTCCTTTATATATGACCATGGTACCCACAATTTAGACCAGATTCACTCAAAGTCAAACCAATGTTGGATGTAAACAAGATTAAGTATTTTTTTTTTTTTTTTTCATACAGGGCTGCAAAACTTTCTTCTGTTTCAATTTGTGTTTTCCTTAGGCCAATGCAAGCATGTTGTAAAATAATGATATAATTTACACCGAACTCTTTTTTCTTTTTAATTCCCCCAAAAGCCATATTATTTCTGACTTAGAAGAAGATCGGCTAGAATAAGAGCCAACAATTTGAAAAGATTCTAATTTCGTACTTGACTTTTTCTCTCTTTTCTCTTTTAAGTATCCAAAGGTGAAAAAATACTCAGAGTTCCATAAAACACACTAAAAGGAACAGAGTGCAAATTATATTAAATGCAGTAGGAAAAAATTTAGCACAAAGTCATTTAACTAGTCGACTTTTATCTCTGAATAAAAGGTCAGAGTTCCCCATACATTGGTTGAGTTTTTAAAAATTGTTAGTATGAATAAAAAGCTGCTGTATATAGATCTCAGACAATAGATTTACAAGAAAATTATGTTTTATTATCATTCACCCCACCAACACTATGTGATTCATCCTGTTCTTTTAAATCTGGGCTGAAAACAAAGCAAGATGGCATAGTTCAAGGTCAGTACATTCAGACAGAACATTAATCCTCTCTATAACTCAGTGGCACCAACTCCCATTCAAAAAAATTATATTAGTAACTTAATTCTTTACGTTTAAAATGCATGTGTATATGTATTTACGAATGACTACAAACAAGAACAATGGAAAGGGTCATGTTTCTGTCGACTCAGACACACTGAAAGCATTAGCTTTCGAAAGTGGGAAACAAGAAAACATTCTTGTAACGTACCCAGGTGATAAAAGAGCAGTATAATTTAAGTAACGTGAATATATTGCTAAAACATTTTTTATCCAGTTTTATATACTGACATTTAGTTTTATTTCACTCCATAATTTTTACTGATCTTTTCTAAGACTTCTGAATTAGCTTAATAAACAAATCTAATTTAATGAATAAATTTCTATGTAATATATACTAGAGAAGCAAGAAGGGGAAAAATAGCCTTACACTATTCCTGTTATATTTATGTCAGGTTAGTCCTCTCCTCTTGAACATACCTTTATAAGAAATAAGCAGAATTGACATCAAAATTCAAATAAGGAATCATGAACAGAAACATGCCAAATAACATTTCTTATTCATTTTTTAAAGGTGGAATGTATAATGTAAGGAAATAATTTCTGTCACATGTTTCAAGCCAGAATTAAATCCATGATGCACTGAAAGCTAATACATGGGTTGCATAAAAAATCTGTTCTGGGCTTGCATGGGATTTGCAGACATGGCTTAATCGAGAAACAACGTGATGTGTGCCATGCATTCGAAATTAGTGTCTGGCCCAGGGCCACTAAATTTGGCATCCCGAGGACTAATTCTTTCCTCTGCCAAGTTTCTGCAGGGACTAGACTCACTGAATTCTGAATCACAGCCTCTAATTTCCCCTTCAACAGACTCTCTTTGAAATGTGGGACCAGAAAAACTTGAAAGTAAACATAAAAATTGAATGTGAAACATAGAGCTCTTCGAAGAAGAACATTCTAGATAAAAGATGGATACATAACATGAAATATTCTAATTAATCAATTGTAATGTGGACTGTTTACCAGCCAGCTCACCCGCTATTCCATTTTGTTTGTTCTTACACAAACAGGGAGTGCACTATAGGCTGCCTGCACTGCCCAACTCCAAAGAGACACTTGAAAGCTTATAAATTTCACATACCATAAATTTACTTGACAGTCCTTATCATGCTGTACGCAATATTTTTTATTAGCTAACTTTGTGGAAGAATTGGCCTTCTACCCTCATATCAAACCAATTTTTTCATGGTTGGCAACTTTATTCCAATATTAAATAAATCCTTACAGGTGATGTAATTAATTGTCTTACTATGTCACTCAGATATTTGTTAAAGTCATAGTTATTTTTTTAAAGTAAAATCAACAGGTAGAAAAGAATATTGCTTTAATGAAATTTTTAGGAAACTTCTGTATCTATCACCAGTGCAACGATAGCAGATTTAAAATAATAAACTGTCCTTTCCTCAGATTATGTTCAAAATTATTTATAAATGTGTTGCACTTAAAGTATCACATTAAACATTTGATTACATGTGACTTAGTTTTTTGGTAGCATATACAGCCAATGAAACCCAGCACCTGGAAATTATAAAGGGATCACAAATGAATAATGAATGGGGTGGCAAATGTGAGAACAACCTGACAAGCCTTGCTTAAACTGAAAGGAAGAAAGGGGAAATGTTGAAGAAAGAGACAATTTGATAAAAGAAAAAAAGTAATAGTTATTTATTTTGAAATATTAAAAAATAGCTCTAAATTAAAAGCTTAGTATTTTTGGAGATCAATAAGGTTATTTTTACATTAGTAGAAAAGATGCTAATGGAGGGGGGTTCAAGGAAAGATATTGCAAAGATTAAGTTTTCTCTTCTCTCAAAACTCATTAAACCAGCTTTAAATGCTGATATAAAATAGTGGCATAAGATTAAATGTCCGTAGATAAGTAAGCATTATTTTAAAAATTAGATTCTAATCTAAGAAAAGCAACTTAATTTCTGATTTTTTCCAAATCTTAAAACTTAATATCTGTTCCATTGTGTTTTTCAAAGGAAAGTAAAATATTTCGATAACCTTATCCAGAACAAACAAAATTTCCAAAACAAATGTATTGTATTTCTAGCACATTTTCACTTTCAGGATCCCACAGAAGAAACCATGCTAATATTCCCCACCACTACAATTTATGTGACTCACTTTAGATAAAATTGAAAAGTTAGTTAAATGAAAGATTCTTTAACCCAAACATAAAATGTAATATAATGATGCAGTTTTAATAGTATTTTTAAAAGTACACCAAGTATAAAAAAGGACCTTCTGAAAATATAAAACATAATTTTGATTTAGGAAAACATATTTTTAGGAATATTTCTACTCAGTAAATAGTTCTTTTCACTTCTTTTAAGACCACATCAGCCCTGGCTGTCATGGCTCAGTGGTTTGAGCCCTGGCCTGAGAACCCAAATGTTGCTGGTTCAATTCCCAGTCAGGGCATACATCCAGGTTGCAAGCCAGGTCTCCAGCCAGGTCCCCAGCGGGAGGTAGGTGAAAGGCAACCACACACTGATGTTTCTCTTCCTCTATGCCTCCCTCCCTTCCCCTCTCTCTAAAATTTATGAATAAAATATTTTTTTAAAAAAGACCAAATGATCCTTAAAAGCAAACATCTCCATGTAAACGTGTCTTTAACTCTAGTTCCAAGAATTTAAAAATAAAACTAGCCATCAGTAAAACCAGTATTCCTTCAAATATTCTCTTATCTCTGCCAACCAAAAAAATACTTGGACATTTTTTAATATTGAAAGGAGGGAGGGAGAGAGCTGTGTCACAAAGTAAAATCAGAGCTCCCACCTTACCAGGCACACACAGACCCTGCATGTTATTGCACTTTCAAACATCCACCAATGGACTCTACTGAATACTTGAACAACATGAGTCATTTACTATAGAGCCCATGTGCTGTCTTTTATTAAGGGTTAGATTCTTTTGCTGTTTTTCTATATCTCATTTCAGTTCCTTTGCTTTGGCTCTTCTCAGGAAACTCTTCCCATTTAATTCTTATTACTGTTTTATTTCAGAGATCTCAGGAAATAAGAACTAAATCTGATATGCAGTTCACAAATTAATATTAAGTCCTTGAGCATTTAATGAATCCACATAAGAAGGTCAATTTGGGATGTAAATGGTACATTCAATGCTGAACATTCTGTTAAAGTAGACTTTGCACATGAAAAAATACTAGCAAAACAAAACAGTGGTATAAAAATAAAAAAAGTTTTGAAGTAATTTTATTCTTGTATCATATTCTTTAAAGGATCAAACTGAAACATGGGGAGAATAAAATAATTATCTCCTTACAATTATGTTATTTTCATAATATTTAATTTTGAGTTGCATATAAAGGAACACGATGCTTAATTGTGTGTCAATTTTGTATAATTAATATCTTATCTATCTATCTCCTACTGGTCATGCTTCTTTGGAGATCAGTTACAAACACAAATAGTGTGCCATAATAATGTTAGTATTTCAGGTCAATTTGTTTAATGGTGGCTTTTTGTTTAGGACAGTTAAGGACCAGGTGGAGAAACTTAACCAGAATTATTTTGTGTTTGTAAGGTACATATAATTTTATTTTCCTAATCATTTTCATCAAAAGAGTGTCATAGGAAGTAAATACCAATCTGCTTTAAAAGTTATGTATAAGTCTAGATGGTGAATTGGAGAGATGGAGAAATTGGTAGAAATAACAAAATTCTAGAAAACGGGAAGAGTACATAAAAGCTAAAAGCCTGGATGCATGAAAGATCATGACTTGTTTAGAAAAATTACATTAATAAAAAACTCTGATAAGGCTCCAGCCTGCGAACCCAAAGGTCACAGGTTCGATTCCCCAGCCAGGGCACATAGCCAGGTTGCAAACCAGGTCTCCAGTCAGGTCTGCGGCTGGAGGCAGGTGGAAGGCAACCATACATTCATGTCTTGCTCCATCTCTGCCTCTCCCCCTTCCCCTCTTTCTAAAAATAATGAAATAAAATCTTTAAAAAAATTTTTTTAAACAAAACAAAACACTCTGCACTAAAATGACCAATTGCTGTAAAAATTTATCAGCTCATTTAATAATTGTTTAGCAAGTCTGGTACAGGGAAGATTCCTTGATATATTTCTCTAAATACAAGGTCTGTCCAGGAAGTGTTTAGCTAATGTCAATATAATTAAAACACTTCACACAGCTGATATTTTAGAGACAGAGCTCATATATTTTTATATATTTCTCTATATTTCCTTAAAGGAAAGCACATCTAAAAGTACTCTATTATTAATAAACTATTTGTATTATTAAGTTAACTGTGTGCAGAAATAAATATAAAACTTGATGTGAATTCCGTACATTGATACTTCTTAAATGAAAAGAAATCAGTTTATACACCAACAGGGCACAAATACAATAAAAACCAAGTTAATCGTAACTACGATGATGAATGATTGTGCTTTGTTGAGACTAAATAGCCACTTGAAATGCGAGTATGAATATGGTAATACTCTGTGTTTGGGGACTGACTGCAGGCGGCTTTAAGTTTGGCATTGCTAACCTACCGAGTATCTTATGTCACAAATCTCCTACCAGTTATCTCTTTTTGAATTATTGTCAAACATTCTCTAGTGCACTAACCCTGTTTTTTATTTTTATTTTTATTTTATTTATTTATTTATTTATTTTATTTTTTTAACCCTGTTTTTTAAATGAAAATGTATTTGCATGTTAATTCTGTCTCTATTATTTTCTCTTTAACCTACTGTAATAACTATAGTTATATACATCTTAATTAAATAACTTTATTTTGTATGATTTAAAAATGAAAATCTACACTTTGAAAGTTCTGGTAGAAAATATTCTGATACTCAATCTGTGTGGAATAAGACCCTCAGTGGATGCCTAAAACAGTAGATAGTGCTGAACCCTATATATACTGTTTTGTTCTTTTCTTTTTTAATTTTATTTTTATTTATCCATTGTAAAGGTTTTATTTATTTGTTTTTTAGAGAGAAGGGGAGGGAGAGAAAAAGTGAGGGAAAGAAAGAAACATCAATGTTATAGTTGCCTCTCGCATGCCCCCAACCAGGGACCTGGCTCACAACCCAGGCATGTGCCCTGACTGGGAGTTGAACCAGTGGCCCTTTGGTTCACAGGCTGGTACTCAATCCACTCAGTCACACCAGCCAGGGCTGTACTATGTTTTTTTCTATGCATACATATATACAATAAAGTTTAATTTATAAATTAGGCGCAAGATAAAAAACAATAACAATAAAATATAAAATTATATTGTATAAAATGTGCTGTAATAAAAGTTATATAAATTCACTCTCACTCTTGCTCTCTCTCTCCAAGTATTGTATTGTATTACATTCAAACCTCTTGTGATAATGTGAGATGATGAAATGCCTACATGATGAAAAGAAGTGAGGTGAATGAGATATTATTAAGTAAAATAGGAGTTGATTGAACACAAGCATGGGATCTGAAAACGGCGACAGTTAGGCTACTAAGTGACTAATGGGTAGGCAGCGTATACAACATGGGCATTCTGGGCAAAGGAATGATTCCCACGATGGATGGGGCTGAGTGAGGTTGGCGTGAGATTATCATCATGCTCATCAGAATGGCTCAAAATTTAAAACATAAACTGTTTATTTAATATTTTTAGACTGCAGTTTATTGTGGGTAGTTAAAACCACAGTAAGTGAAACCACAGATATGGGGAAATAATGTGTCAGAGAACATGTACAGGTGGACCAAAAAATAGAATTATCTTCTAAAGGGTAGGCCCATTGTAGTTCAGGTTTCTTCCACTAGATGAGTGTTCAAGGAACCCATCTGTATCGGTGTACCAGTTGGTGGTGTTGTGAGAGGCTGCATTTGGCTTCACTGGAAGTTTTTTGAAGACCCTTTCAAAATGTTTTCCCATTTCATAACAGGTAATTTTTGAGTGCAACTGCCTACACTGGGCTGAGTGTTTTGGTTTTGACCAAAAATAGCATGACTCCCTTGTCCTACTCTTCTTATTTACCCAGTCTTACCATGAGTGGCATTTTTTCCCCTGAATGAACAAAGTTTGCAAAACACTAAAACAAAAGCAAAGACATTTCACCAATGTAAGAGGTGAAACAAAAAATGACAGAAGCACTAAAAGGTATCAAAATGGACAAGTTCAAAAACTGTTTTGAACAGTGGAGAAAACATCTTGATGGGTGTATTGCATCAAATTGGGAGTACTTGGAAGGTGCCTGAAGTTTAAACATGTAATAATACCTACTCAATTTTTAATAAATAAATTCTGGTTTTTGAGGGTCCTCTCTCAAATGAGTCCTAAATTAGAGAAACTGTTATAGTGGGACTTTTTGTGGTCATTTTATTACCCTAAGATTATTTTAATTCAAATTATTTTTGTTCTTTTTATCCTGTTCCTCATATTGTTTTCTGCACATTGTATTACATTGTGACATGCAATGAATGTGCCACAGAAACATCATGAAATACATGATCCTCTTTTAGCAATTGTGTTTGATTCCAAGAACGTAAGTAGAGTTTATGTTTTTATCCACAGTTCAGTTGAAAAAAAGCAAATCAGTGTCCTCTAGGGAATCTTCACAAAACAAGAAAAATGAGTTTAGGTGGAGTAATAATCTTCCAGATGAAGAAAGGTCAATGAGATAAAGTAATGCTTAACAAATCTTTAAATTTCTCCATTTTGGCAAAGTTTCAATAAAGTAAGAAGTGGCATTGAAGTGTTCATTTTCTCCAGGATCAGTCCTTAAAATGCACTTTTCTATTACTCTTAATTACTATATATTCTACAAGTGTTTACTATTTTTGGCTTGCATCAGCCTCACAGTCAAATGATGATGAATGGGTATAATGATTTGTTCTGTTTTAACAGAAACCTAGTTTTAAAGGAAAGTAAGATATTTAGACTAATCTGTATGACTCCCACTTGAGGTTTTAATAAACTGCCAAAGCAATGTGCTAAAACTAGACTGAAAGAGTTTAATTATGCCAAGAAAACAGTTTTGTTTTTTTTTTTCCCAAGGAAATAAGTGATTCCTTTCTAAAAGAAGTGATAATTTGGCATGTTTTCCAAATGTGTTAATTTATTTATTATCTAGATTCTGCAGGGTCTTACTTCATCTTGCTAAGAAATTTGGTAACTAGCAAGGTTCAGCTGTCCTGAATATGGCAAGCATTCCCCAATCACACTCGGATTTAAATCCTTTTTTTGAAGTCATGCCTTGTATGTCATATATATTATGTGATATATAAGCATATGTATAATATATTGCCTGTTTAAGATCTACATGGTGACCAGAAGCAAAACAACCACACAAAGCAAAAGCTAAGTAAAAAGCATTGGCAGGAAAAAAATATGTATGGATGTAGGTGGCACTGTTTAAAAAATAGATCTAGTCATTCTTAAGAAAACATTTTAGGAAAAAATATATTTATACCAAACTAGTGCACCAAAGGAGGGTTTCATACAAATATTTATATACCATTAAAGTTATAACTTCAGCTATTGTTGGCTTGGTGCCTTTGAATCTCATTTATGAGATGAATTTTTAAGAGTTGCCTTGTTTTCTTCTTGTCCTACACATATTAATTTTTAATTTTTATTGTATAAATTAATTTTAAAATATTTAGTTTTCATTATTTGTGCATTTTAAGCAACAATAATATCTATATACATTTATTTCACCAAGCCCATAACTTGGGATAGAAGGAAACAAACACAAAGAATATATTTGAAATTCGTGATGTAGTATGCCCTAAAATACTCACTTATTTTCCTGTCCAAATGTCTCTAATTCAAATATAAGATATATGATTAAAGATCATTTGTTAAGGCTTTGAAATTAGAGGGATATATGTATCAATCTACTTCAAGCTCTCCCAAACTGCCTGAATTTAGGCAATTTATTTAAATTATCCAAGTTATATTTTTTTCATTTGTATAATTATGCCTATTTCATTAGGCTACTATAAATAGAAATAGTAACATTTCTATTACTATTAGTAATATTTTCATTTATTTTTAGAAAGAGGGGAAGGGAGAGAGACAGGGAGGGAGAGAGGCATCAATGTATGGTTGTGCTTCACCTGCCTCCAGCCACAGACCTGACTGGAGACCTGGTTTGCAACCTGGTTATGTGTCCTGGCTGGGGAATCGAACCTGCAACCTTTGGGTTCACAGGCCGGCACCTTATCCACTGTGCTACCAGCCAGGGTCTTATTATTATATCTTTATACTATTCAAGTGAGTACAAAATGCAAAAATAATCACTGAGTTTTAAAGAAGTATGCTAGAATCTGTGTAAAATAAAAAATATGACTTGTATAAAAATATATTAAATATGCAGAGCATGGCAAGGTAGGTTTACAATTGTGAGTATTAAAAACAATTTAATCTTGAATTATCATTTATTAATTATAGTATTCTTTTTCATATGAACAACTGTAAACATACTTTTGCTAATCTGTATAATAAGTTATCATAGAAGTACTAAGGAAGGTAAATAGAAATATAGTTTTATCCAATGAATATATTTTAATCTATTTAATTAAAAAATATTTTGGTATATATTATTATCACTATTTTATCTTGAATGGATAAGGAAACTGAAGTCTGGACATTAACACAGAATTCTATTTTTCCTTCTTTAAATCTTTAAAATGTCACAATATTTTTGTTTTCTTGTAGTTTTAAAAATATATTATATTGATTATGCTACTACACTTGTCCCAATTTTCCCCCTTGGATCCTTTTCCCAGTACCCTCTTACCATCCAGTAATCCCTCCCTCCCCTTAGTTCATGTCCAGAATCATGCATATAACTTCTTAGGCTTCTCCATTTCCTATATTATTCTTTGCATCCCCTTGTCTATTTTGTACCTACCAAATATCTTTCTTAATCTCTGTAACTTTTCCCATATTTTCTCTCTTCCCCCTCTCTGCTGATAATCCCCCAAATGATCTCCATATCTATGGTTCCCATTCTAGTTGTTTGCTTAGTTTGTTTTTGTGTTTCTTGATTCAATTGTTGATAGTTGTGAGTTTGTTGGCACCTTAATGTTCATGGTTTTGATCTTTTTCTTTTCCTTTAACATTTTATGTAAAATGGCCTGGTGATAATGAATTCCTTTAGCTTTACTTGTCTGGGAAGCACTTTATCTGCTCTTCCACTTTAAATAATAGCTTTGCTGGATAGAGTAGTCTTGGTGGTAGGTCCTTGCTTTTCATTATTTTGAATACTTCTTGCCAAACCTTTCTTGCCTACAAAGTTTCTTTGAGAAATCAGCTTATGGGACAGTCTTATGGAAGCCTCTTTGTAGGTAACTCTGCTTTTCTCTTGTTGCTTTTGAGATTCTCTCTTTACCTTTAACCATTGACATTTTAATTATAATGTGTCTTGGTGTGGTCTGCTTTGGGTCCAATTTATTTGGTACTATCTGTGCTTCCTGGACTTGTATACCTACATATTTCCTTCACCAAATTAGGAAAGTTTTCTTTCATTATTTTTGGAAATAAATTTTCAATTTCTTGCTCTTCATCTTCTTCTGGAGCCCTGTGATTCAGCTGTTAGCACTTTAGGAGGTGTTAAGAGGTCTTATTTTCTTCTTCCTTTTTTTTTTTTTTAAGGTTTTAGTTATTATTTTTAGAGAGAGGGGAAGGGAAGGGAGAAGAAAGGGAGAGAAACATCAATGTATGGTTGCTTTTCACCTGTCTCCAGCTATGGGCCTGATTAGAGACCTGGCTTGCAACCTCATTATGTGCCCTGGCTGGGGAACCAAACCAGTGACCTTTGGATTTGCAGGACCATGCCACCAGCCAGGGCCTCTCCTCTTTCTTTTTTCTTTTCTTTCTTTCTTTTTTTTAAGTCTTATTTTTTCATTTTATTCTTGTTGACTGTTTATTTCTTTCTTATGTTCCAAGTGATTTATTTGAACTCTGGCTTCCTTCCTTTCACTGCTGGTTCCCCATGTATTTTCTTTATTTCACTTAGTTTGTCCTTCATTTTTCCCTGTATGCTTTTGCTGTACTCAGTAAGTTCTCTGAATATCTTTATCGCCAATGTTTTGAATTCTTCATCTGATAGGTTGGTTATCTCCATTTCATTTAACTCTTTTTCTGGGGTTTTGCTTTGTGCTTTCATATGAGCCATGTTTCTTTGTCTTCTCAAATTGGTAGCCTCCCTGTGTTTGTTTCTGTGTATTAGGTACAGCCAGTTTTGACTCCCTGTTTTTAGCAGACCTGTTACATTGTATAGGGTGGAACCTTAGGTAATTGCTAGGGTAGGGAAACCTTCTTCACAGCTTTGTGGTTCTGTATGTGGGGAAGGGGTTGGAGGTATGACAATGCCACTACCCGGCTGCTGGAGGCTTGCTCAGCACTTGCTCCTTTTCCAGTCAATTCACCCACTTCCTATATGCAACTGGCACTCTTCTGGCTATTGTGTTGGAGATGGTTCCCAGAGTGGGTGGGTTTGTGTACATTCTAGGACCATGAGGGCCCTTTAAATGGACTCCCCTGAAAGTCTGGCAAGTTTCTTTTGCCATCCCAACCTCCACTGGTTTTTACAGACAGAAGTTATGATGATTTATTTTCCCGGTGCTGGAACTATGGGCTGTTTGGTTAGTCCTGGGGCTGGGATTGCTCAATCCACCACATGTGAATGTGGGACTACTCCTTCCACTGGCCATTGCCACCTTGTCGCTGCCATACCATGTCCTCTCTAACCTGTCTCTCCTTCTCCACCCCACCTCCCTGTCTGGATGAACACGGCTTTAAATCCTTGGTTGTTGAACTTCCATACAGTTCAATTTTCTGATAGTTCTGGGTGTTTTTTTGTTTTGAGATTAGTCCTGATCCTTCTTATGGTTGTGCAAGTTGGTGAAACATGTCTATCTACTCCTTCATCTTGATTGGAAGTCTCCATAAAAGATTCTAACTAAGGTCTAGTTTTGAAATATGTGCTTTCTAACTGGTATGCTACTTTTCTGGGAAAATTCTTCCCAAGGAGATGGGGAATACCATGTTTTGAAGGATATACCATTTAAATTAGACACTCATTAGATTAAGTGAGTAGAAATGAGACAGTTGTAGAATAAGAGACACTAAGAGCAAAGTTGTGTATAGCTAATATTTTATAGGGTAATTGGATATTGGGAGAATACCCAGTGATTAGATTATGGAATATAGAAGAATGAACTAGAATATGATATTCAAATGTACTATACTGGGTGATCTTGAATGCTTTGTTATGAGTTTGTACTTTATACCAAAGAAGATCATGAAAGGTTTTTGAAACTGTCCATCTGGAACATATGTGTGACAGAATAACAAATAAATTGAAGTTGCTGTCCTCATAAGAGGCTATAATGACTAACAACAGATCTCTTCAGATATCAAAGTGCTTTCGTAAATCTTATAACATTGCTTCCTATTTTATGAGAAAATTGGAACAAAGGAGAAAACAGAACATGGGCCCACACTCTTTGCCTACTCCAATGTCACCATAGATAATCTCTCTGTTTTCCCATGAAAGCCTATTACTTCATTTCTGCACCAATTTTCATCTTCTCAGGAATTTAAGGCAATGTTTGTCACTCTTGAATCATCAGCAGTTGTCTCTCTGTTGATCATTGCAATTAGCAAACAATTGTGTTGTTATTTATAAACACATAAATGCACACACACACACTCAAATACATTTTGCTTGATTACATTTTCCCAATGAGCTATTGCTCTATTTTCCTCTTATACAAGGAAATTTCTTGAACAAATCATCTATAATCTACTTTCGAATCTCCCGTTCTCATTGAAGACTATTCAAATTAAGCTTTTGATCTTTTCTCTCATCCCATGACACTGTTCTTGTTGAATCCAAAGCTGACTTTCAGGTTGTTGAAGATAATGGTCGATTCTATGTGTATGAGCAGCATTTCAGGTAGTTGATCACTCCCTTCTCATAGATATATTTGTTTACTTGTATTCTGGGACTTTCTTGGTTTTCTTTCTGATAGTAATTGATCATTCAGTATTTGCTGACTTCCACTTTTTTCCATAAATTTTTGATTTTGTAAAATCCCAGAATTCAGTCTTTTGATTATTTCTTCTCTATCCACATGTATTTCTTTAGTGATCTTTTCTAGTCTTATGGGTTTAATAAATCTTTAAATGATTCTGAATTTACATCTCTATCCTAGATTTCTCTCCTTGAACTTTAATTACACATAGCTTACTTCTTCCTTGATATAGCCATTTACAATTAACAATTGATATCTTAAACTCAAATATCCACAATTCAAACTCTGATTTCCACAATTAAAATTAACAAAACAAAACAAAATGATCCATTTGCAACTTCCTGCATCTTTGTTGAGGCCAACTTGATGCCAACTCTGTCCATTCAGTTGCTTATGCCTAAACAATAAAGCCTCCTTGGATTTTCTTTTTTTCTTTCAAACTCATTCAGTATGTCAGGCAACATGTTGGCACTCCTTTCAAAATATGTATAAACCTTCTATTCCACATAGTTTCCAGTAAACTTCCATTTAAGATGTCATTATAACTAGCCCAATTTACTTTATAATACCCTAACATGTCTTCCTGCTCCTAGATTTTCTCTTTTAAGTGATCATTCTCAACTAAACTCCAAGTGATCCTTTGAAATCATAACATGCAAATAACTGTTATTTGCAATGTTACTCAGAAAGAGCCCAAGTTCTCATAAGAACTTACAGGATGGGTTTGCTTTTTTGCTTCTGTTGGTGTATGCACTACTTTCCCAATCCCTTACTAAAATCTAAAGGTAAGGGAATTATATTTCTTTTTTTTCTTTTCTTTTCTCTTCTCTTCTTTTCTTCAGTGTTGTATCCTAAGTGCTTAGAAAAGTGAATCTGGAACAAAATGAATCCTCAATAAACATATGTTCGATAAACTTGAACTTTCAAAGCAACTGAATTTAAGAGACATACAGTAACTATATATATATAGTTGTTTTATTACATTTATCTCATTTCCACCCCCTGCTCTCCCTTTCCCCACCCTCCTTGTGCCCACCCCACAGTCAATACCACATGTTGTTTGCATCCGTGAGTCATTGATGCTAGTTCCTTGACTAAACTGTTCCCCTTCCTTGCCTCCCCACAATGAAAGTGTGTTCCCTGTATTCATGTCTCTGGTTCTGTTTTGTTTGTTTCTTTGTTCATTAGTCTCCTGTATTAAGTGAGAATATGTAGTATTTAATTTTTGCTGCTTGACTTATCTCACTGAGCATGATACTCTCCAGTTCCATCCATGCTATCACAAATGATACAAGTTCTTTCTTTCTTTCTGTTATGTAGAGCTCCATTGTGTAAATATACCAATGTTTTTTGATCCATTCATCCACTGAAGAGCACTTAGGTTGTTTCTGGTACTTGGCTATTGTAAATAGCACTGCAATGAACATAGGGGTGTATAGGTTCTTCTGAATTGGTGTTTCAGGGTTCTTTGGGTATAATCCTAGTGGAATCCAGTGGAATCAATGGGTAATAAGGCAGTTCTATTCTTAGCTTTTTGAGGAAATTCCATACTGTTTTCCAAAGTAGCTTCATCAATCTGTATTCCCACCAGCAGTACACCAGGGTTCCCTATTCTCCACATCCTTGCCAGACCTTGTCGTTTGTTGATTTGTTGGTGATGGCCATTCTGACAGATGTGAGGTGGAATCTCACTGTAGTTTTAATTTGCATTTCTCTGATGGCTAGTGATATTGAGCATTCTTTCCTGTACCTGTGGGACCTTTGTATGTCTTCCTTGGAGAAGTGTCTGTTCAGGTCCTTTGCCCATTTTTTAATTGGGTTGTTTGTCTCCCTGGTGTTGAGTTGTATGTATTAGCTCTTTATATATTTTGGAGATCAAACCTTTGTCTGAGATGTCATTGGCAAATATGTTTTCTCATATGGTTGGTTCCCTTTTTATTTTCTCGATTTTTTTTTGGCCGAGCAGAAACTTTTTAGTTTGATGTAGTTCCATTTGTTTATTTGTTCCTTTATTTCCCGTGCCTTGGGAGATACTTTAGTGAAAATTTTGCTGCATCCATTTTTAATTTTTTGAAGTAACTCCATGCTGTTTTCCACAGTGGCTGCACCAGTCTGCATTCCCAACAGCAGTGCAATAGGATTCCCTTTTCTTTACATCCTTGCCAGGACTTGGTTGATTTATTGATGATAGCCATTCTGACTGGTGTGAGATGATACTTCATTGTGGTTTTAATTTGCATTTCTCTGATGATTAGTGATATTGAACATCTTTTCATATGTCTATTGGTCATCTATATGTCCTCTTTAGGATGCATCTACTCAGATTCTTTGTCCATTTTTAACTGGGTTGTTTGTATTTTTGGTATTGAGTTTTATAATTTCTTTAAAATGTTTGGATATTAACTCCTTATCAGATGTATCAGAGAATGTGTTCTCCTGGTCAACAGGCTGTCTTTTTATTTTGTTGATGGTTTCTTTTACTGTGCAAACCTTTTAAATTTTATATAGTCTCATTTGTTTATTTTTTCTTTTGTTTCTCTTTCTTGAGAAGGTATATCAGAACAAAGTTTGCTATGATCAATATCCAAAATTTTACTGCCTTTATTTTCTTCTAGAAGTTTTATGGTTTAGGGTCTAACATTTAAGTCTTTAACCAATTTTAATTGATTCTTGTGTGTGGTGTAAGATTGTGGCTTAGTTTCATCTGTCCAATTTTCCCAACATCATTTACTGAATAAACTCTCATTAGTCAATTGTATGTGCTTGTGTTTTCTGGCAGATTTTAATTGACTATAAAGGTGTGGGTCTGTTTCTGGGCTTTTGATTTTATTCCATTGATCTGTGTATCTGTTCTTATGCCAATATATTGCTTTGATTACTATGATTTCATAGTACATTTTGATATTAAGTAATGTGATTCCTCCAATTTTGCTCTTTTTTCTCAAGATGGCTGCTGCTTTTTGGGGCCTTTTGGGATTCCATATAAAGTGTTGAAATATTTGTTCTAGTTCTGTGAAATATGTCACTAGTATTGTCATAGGAATTGCATTGTCTCTATAGATTATTTTTGGGTAGTATGGAAATTTTAATGATTTTAATTCTTCCTAACCATGAACATGGCATGTGTGTCACTTATTTGTATCTTCTTCAGTTTCTTTCTTTAGTGTCTTATAATTTCTGAGTATAGGAGTTTTACATCCTTGATCTGATTTATTCTAGGTATTTTGTTCTTTTTGGAGCAATTATGTATGGGATTGTTTTCATTAGTTTCTCTTTCTGATAGTTCATTATTGGCATATAAAAATGCAACTGATTTCTGGATATTAATTTTTGTGTCCTACTACTTCACTAAATTCACTATGGTATATTTACATAATAGAATACTACTCAGCCATTAAAAAGAAAAAAAAAATTACCCTTTTTGACAGCATGAATGAATCTGGAGAACATTGTGCTAAGTGAAGTAAGTGAGTCAGAGAAAGACAACTACCATATGATTTCACTAATATGTGGAATCTAATGAACAAACTGAACTAACTAGCAAAATAGAGACAGGCTCATGGATAGAGAGATAGATGACAGCTGCAGGGACAGTTAGGAGGAGGAGAGGTTGAGCAAAACACAAAAAAGACTCATGGACATGGACAAGAGTGTGGTTCGAGGGGCAGAAGGTGGGCAGAAGTGGATCAGGGTATAAGGGCATAAATGGTAATGGAAAATGAACTTAAATTTTAGTAATAAAATACTAATATAGTATTTTTTAAACAATAAAATACTGTTTTAAAAAATTAATGAAACTAAAGAAGGACAGAGAGGACATGATTAGATATAATGTGGTTATGTTTTGCATACAATGTATACTTAGGGTTAAATGTTAAGGCATATATGGTTTATTTTAAAGATAAAATGTTAATTACTAAATCTAGGAACCTCTGTGTTTAATTCACTATATATTAATTTTTTCTCTTTTTCAAAAATTTATAATTTATAAAGTTGAAGGAAAAAGAATGGATAGTGGAAAAGCTACAGGAGAAAAGAAAAGGTGGTCAAACAATAAACAAGCCTTGAGTTGGAGTTACTTTGTACCTGAATTCTCATGCACTATGAAAGCTTCCCTTGTATTTATTTCATAAATAAGACAATTTCCCCCTTTTTGAAAATGAAAATCATTAAACTTAGAAAATTTCCTATCAAGACAAAAATACGTATAATTTCTGCTTCATAAATGGATTTTAGAAAAATTATGAGTTGAATGAAAAAGAAATCTGGTTAATAAAAAAGTTTATTATCTAACAAAATAAATGTTACTCCCTTTACCTAAAAATACATCATTTGAAAGCATTTGAGAGACTATAAAGAGGTATATTCATGCTACTAAAGAACTTATTTAAATATAAATATATTAGAAATAATTGGCACTTTTGAATAAACTTTCATAGCATTTAAAGTTTATAAAATGGTTTTGTACACACACATTTGTTAACATAAAGGGAAAAGATAATAATGGCTTAAATTTTAATCTTATAATGTGAAATGTTTTTTTCTCACAGATCTTCAATCTATTTATGCCTTAGAATTTCTCTATTTTAATTTTTAATTGTTTTAATTAATTTTTTTCTTACAATTTACATTCAATATTATTTGTATTAGTTTTTGGTATACAGCATAGTGATTGTACAATTATATCTTCTATTTCTCTAATGTTGTAATATAAATTATCAGATATGTTAAGGCTTACAGAATTCCAGTCACTGTAATAAGTGCTTTGTTATTATTCAGCTATTTATTCTTCATAATATTCCTGTGTATTTATTTATATTTTTATTTATGTTTATTTTAAACATTTAATTTTTTTTAAAAAGATTTTATTTATTATTTCCAGAGAGAGGGAAAAGGAGAGAGGCAGAGAAGGAGAGAAACATCAACGTATGGTTGCCTTTCACCTGCCTTTCGCTACAGACCTAGCTGGAGACCTGGCTTGCAACCTGGTTAAGTGCCCTGGCTGGGAATCGAACCAGCGACGTTTGGGTTTGTAAGCTAGGGCCTTATCCATTGAGCCACACCAGCCAGGGCTCTGTGTAGTTTTTTATTGTTATTAGTTCATTTGTATCAATGAATAAAGCAGAAGTTCAGAGCTTCCATAACTTGCTCAAAGATATACAAATAATGAGTGTAAACTCACCATTGGATCTAAGATCATTCTCTTAACCCTCCGTATTAATACCATTATAGAAGAAGAGGTGATCTAATACTACCATCATGACAACCAGTTTAGATTAACTGGCAAAAAATAGGAGGAATGATCAATAAGGTGGCCATTTTCAGAATTTGAAAGATTCTGATCCTATTCCCTGCTTAAAAGGAAAAAGCTGGAGGATTAAATAAAGGAACTCAAGGACCCCTTAACTGATCCCTCTGAACTCAAGTTGGGGAGCCACAATGCCCAGTGCCATTTTGTTAAGTTCTCATGTGAAGAGGGTTGTGTCATGTTCACTCACACACAAAAAAATGGCATTGTGGTCACTTCGCAGCAAAACACTGAACTGTCTGACCTTGGAGGCCTGAGGACCTTGAAAGCATTTACTTCAGAGTAACTGAAGGAGCCAGCAGGCGTCTTGCTTAACGCAGCAGCAGAAGTAAAACGGGGTTACCCAACTCAAAAGACTTCCAAACATTTTTATTTCTTACAACCTTTTTATTTCCAATTTTAAATGGAGTTTTAAAGTTGTGTTACTTGCAAATTAGTTGTAAAATAGGATCCAAAATGAAAAAGTACCAATAGGGTACTTTTCAATTTTATCCTCCTTTCTTTTCCTGAAATAAATATAATACAAAATAAGGGTCACAAGAGCCAATTAACATTTTTTTTGTCTATTACCATTGTCCTGAATGTAGAAAACCAATCTGAATAGTCCAGAATTATCAAGCTGCCTTTCTTAAATAGCAGAGTGTGTGTTTGCTACTTATGGTACTGCAGTAATCACTTCATCTCCACTCTGCCTGAGTAGACACAGCCAGCATTAATTTTTATGGGGTGTGAAATCAAGCAAACTGGAACTAATTGAAGTGTTAGTCAACACTGTATTCAAATTGAATAAAGCAAGATTAATATGGCTTAGGTAATAATTGAAATACATATCTCATTCCAGATAAACTCATCTTTAAAGTAACCAGTGTATTATATTATCATAAGATATAGATATGGAAGAAATATATGAGTGACCACATATATCCACCTAATCATCTATTTATCCATAGATATGCATACATATGTGTGTAAATATGTTATTTAAGAGTCTGATTATACCAAAAGCTTATATAGTATAGCCTAATGTTGAAAATGACCTTTTGGTCAGACAGATTTGGGTTCAAATCTTATCTACATTACGTGGGCAAGTCATTGTTTGCAAAACAAAATTAGCAATACCTATCTCAGAAAGTATGCCCTGACAGATTATGATCTCAATAAATGGAGACACTTTTAGGAACACAAAGCTATGACTTGGTCAAGGAAAACATGTAAACCTGTATCTATAAAAATGTACTGTTACTGTACTTATCATACTTCATTTCCTCCTTTCTTTACCAGGTTGTATTCAGGCCAATTTAGTAGTTCTCAATGATGTAGCAATTTTGCCTCCCCAAGGGACATTTGGCAATGTCATTCTGCATTATCATGACTTCTGGGAGACAGTTAATTGTTACTTGCATTTAGTGGGAAGAGGCTAGAGATGATGCTAAATATGCTGTAATGCATGAGACAGCTGTACACACAAATAATTATCTGGTTTAAAATGTTAGTAGTGAAGATGTTGAGAAACCTGAGCTACCCCATTGCATTTCAAATATATAATGATCATATTTTAACATCAATCAATAATTCAATTTTATTGAGTGTCCACCGTATGTCAGACTCAAACTGAGTATTGATGATACAGTATGGCACTCTTTCTCATTGCAATGACATTTCAGTCTCGCCACTATCTTTTTTTCTGCCCTTTTCTATCCTGAAATTACACTTTAAAATATCAGGATATAGACATTTTCTCCCAGAACTTCCAGGAAGCCATTTTTGATCTCTTCAATCTTTACTATTATCTTTTTCCAAATGTTCATAGTACTAGTGGTCTATATCATACACTGTAGTATAGTGCACAATATGCTTCACCATGAATTGTTCACTGATTGCCTTATGCACACCAACTTTACCTCCCCAAGTAAAGCTTCATTAGAAATCATGGCTAATTTCAAAATACTATTCGCTGATTAATTTATATTGTAAGTATAATTTCTCAATTCGTGCATTTTGATGTATAAAACTCTAACCTTATTTTTCCCCTCTAACTTAAACAAAAATTTTAATGAGCCATTTTTATCTGGTAAGGAAATAAGTAATATCATAAATTCAATTGGCTGAGAATTTCCCCAGCTGTTTCAGGATAAATTTGATCAATGGCACCTTGCTAATTTCCCTGTAGGAAGTCATCTAGGTTTTGAGATGTTTATATGACCTGCGGGGCAGATATCTGAACACCACATGATTTCTTTATCTCAGATGAAAGAATATGAGAAAATAAGGCCACGTTCAGGGACAAAAAAGAGAGGGCTGTCCTTGTTCCCCATCAAGGAGCAGACGGATTCCATGAAGCTGCCCTGCACTATTCTCCCCTTATACTCTGTGCCCCTCAGCCATGGTCACCCCTTCCCCATGGTAGGTGGGTGCACAATCTCTTCACATGGATACACACCAGCACCAACCTACGTTATTTTACTTTCCCCATCGATTATTTTCAAATGGTCTGTGTGTGTCTATGTGTATGTGGTGGTAGTGGTAATAGGGGCAGTAAAGAAAAGGGGATTGGTAGCAAATATTTGTTCTGGTACCCTTGAAATGCCAGTTTTGAAGTATAAAGTACAAAAATGGAAATATTCACTGTAGGGTATTTTTTGACAGCCTTCCTCTAAGCAATGGAGAAAGCCCAGAATAATCAAAGTACAGGAAAAATAAGATCTTCAAATGCTCCACTGAACCCCTTGCAGCATATGGAGTGCAATGCAACAACTCTATTACAGCCACTCGCACCACCATTTCTCCTCCTCAATTATTCATGCAATTAGTCTTTGTGTTTCACCTTTGGAATTTTCTGTATGCTTGGAATAATCAATTTGTCTGCCTCTCTGTAGACTTTTTCTTCTTTCAAAACTGGCTTTAATGCACATTCTTGTATGTAAGAAATTACCCGTAAATTATTCCATATCTAATGAAAACAATTGATAGTTTTACATCTAAAGCAAAAGGCTTATTTGGTGTCTTTGTTTTCTCAAATTGTAAATTTCTAAAATCAGAGCCCTTTATCTAACTGCACAGTAGCAGTTAACACTGTGGAATACAATAATCAATTGCATTTATGGTTATGTATGTAATATATACAGGCATTTGTACTGCTAAAATAGCCTGTTCTGTGAAATAAGAAAACACTTGAATTAATTTAATACACAAATTTAATACAGCTTGAGCAATGTTGTAGTTTCTTTGTAAATATCCAGTACAAAAATAAAGCAGAATATGGAAGATGTATGAAAACAACGGTTTTCTTATTTGAATATGTACTTTATGTGCCTTCTATATTCTGCATCCTTACTTCACTAATTTAATGGTTTCATAAATAGTGGTATACCAATCTAAATCTCTTCATCCCTTTGTACAGCAATTTCATTTTCCTTTGCTTCCTGGGATAGCACTTTGCCCATCTTTGCACCTTCAAACAAAAGCAATCGAATCACCCACAACTTTTTACCTGATACTAGCCATGAGCAGCCAGAAAAATGGAATCTTCCCATTAATGTCACTATTTGCATAGCTATTAGTATTCGAGTGCGTTATTGCATCAGAGAATGAGAAAAGGTAACATTGTATTCTATTCAATCAAGAAACAATCAGTGTCAAAAGCCTGTTGTCCACATCTAACCTTGTCGTTAGCTTCCTTCCTTGTGGGACTGCACTGTGAGGTTCAAGGGCTTATCCTTCAATAAAAACAAAGAGAGTACACACTCCACAGGAAAAATCCACACAACAACTGCCTTTGAATACAAAAATAGAAATTATGTGTGTGTTTCTCCAGGGAAACTCGGGTCCGGCACACTCCTGAAATCAAATATTTCTATGAGTGTTCACTGAGAATGTGATTGCCTGTTTTACTGCTAGATTAGGTCAATGCTGCCATTGCAATCTGGAATCACTTTGCTAGGAAGGCAATTTCACGCAATTAATTTCCTTCTTTAAAGGAAGCAATAAAGGACAGGCAATTGGAAACCTCACAACTTATAACTAACATCCTTTACTAACTAGTGCACACATCTGCAAACACAAACAGCCCCCTTTGTGTATGCTTAGACAAGTGCATTCAAGTTTTAAATGACAATGGAGTTTCCACAGAACAATTGTGAAATTCTTGTTTAAAAAATAAACAAAAAGCAAAAAAAAAAAAAATAAAATAAAACAAAAAGTGGTGTGAAAAGCAGAGTGCAGATTGACTCACAGATCTCAAACTCCTGTTAAGGCACTTCTGTATTAGGGGATTGGAAAGTGTGTTTGCAATATAGAAAGGTGGAAAAAAGGAGTAAAATACCAGAAAGTAACTATATGAAGACAGAATCTCATATTTAATTTATGGGTTGGCAAACATTGTATGCACTGATTTCATAATTGTTTTCTGTTCTTTTTAAAGTTAAAAAACCACTTAAAGTACTGTAAAGCATAACATAAACTCTCTTTTCTCTTATGTGGACATACTTAGCTTTTTGGACATCCCTTTACCGTCAATACTTACATCTGTTGTTTAAAAAGCTATTGGTGGTGCAATTGCTTTTTAAATGCAAACCCATATGTGTGATCTCTAGAGGAACTGGTAAATTTCACCAAATGGGCATTCCTAAATTACATGCCATCTGTAGCTAGTGAAGAGAGGACTAAACCTGCTCAGCTGTGATTTTGCACCAATGTTTCCATCATTTTGATTGGCTCTAGGGAAATCATCCATTTTTGGCATGAACTTTTCTAACCCCAACAGGTTATTGTGGTCTGCTTCAGTTACATTGGTTCAAAGGCTATTATATTTTCGGCACATGTTAAAACTAATTTGACTTTTTGCATTGGTTTCTTTACCATGTTTTACCATTATGGTTTAAAACATTTTTTTAAGGTTTCAAACTAGTGAGGAGATGGTAAAGGTAATTTTATTGCCTATATAGTGTTGTTTAGTCTGTTGAAAGACAAACAAATAAACCTCCAGATTGCACATTCTAACAGTTGAATTACCTTAGTAAAAATTACCATGTTATACAACTGAGGCTACAAGATCATGTTGGAAAAAATTTAAGGCAGAAGGTAGATCTCTAGTGCATAATTTTACCAGTGCTTGCTTGCAAATAAAGAAAGAAGAACATTGACTTTTTTTTCCAGTTTACAAATGCAATTTTTTACGCTTAGTTTCTTTTTTAGCCAAAGGCTGTGTTAGTCTCAGATCTATTAAAGAGTGGATCACATCCCAGGACATCAATGCAGAGCAAAGCCAAAGAAGGTTTGCAATTGTTCATATGGAAAACAATACAATAATTAATAAATAATAATGCAATAGTAAACTCCATGTTTCACATTCTCATAACTATAAACCTACTTTTTGCCCCACCTCATATATGGTAAAACACTCAGTTAGATTTTAGATATTCTTTCAATGACTACTTGAATACTTATCTATAAAAGATTTCAAAGCTAAAATAAGAATACTGTCATATATTATTTCTAATAGTCTCATTTCTTCCCTATGTTTTTAGTCAGTCATGACATTTTGTCATAACATTATGTTTTAAAACATAAACAAAGTCTAAATATTAGTAAGGCATGTATTAGAACTTTGTATCACCAACATAGCAGGATGAGCACAGTAAATTTTCTACTCCTTTCTGAAGTCATTCTCAAATATTCCCTTTTGATTCATCTTAAATCAGAGCAGATGACTGGTGTACGTGTAAAGGGGAGAGATGGGTCTTGTGGCAGAAGATATAGGTGCTAAGTAGCTTAACAAGGATCACAGTGAGAAATGTCAACACCAGGAATTTGGAAAAGAAACAGGCTGAAGCTTATTTACACTTATAATCAATATGTCAGGATAGCAGTGAAAATCGCGTTAGGGAAGGCAGACTGGAGAATGCATGGGAAGTCAAAAAATAACTGGAATAAAGGGCCAGGAGAAACATAAGCATGAGATTCAGAATAATTAAAAGTATATCATTTCTCTGAGTCTTTTTGAAATTCAAATCTTTAATCTTTCCCCTGACCTACCATGTGTTCAAAGGCTATCTTTCCACCGTCTCTGCAGAGAACTGGATGCACAGAGTAATAGAATATAAAAAATGAATTCTAAAATAAAAATGTTTTTCTCTTTTATTTATTTATTTAAAAATTTTTTATCACTGTTGTATTACACCCATCCCCTTTTTACTCCCCCTTGTCCCCTTCCCCACCCACCATTCCCCCACAAAGTCAATCCCACTTGTTGTCCATGTCCATGATCCTTCCATTCTAGTTCCTTGACTAAACTGCTTCCATCTTTGCCTCCTCCTCCCCTTCCCTCTTGGCCACAGAAGGTCTATTCATTGTATTCATGTATCTGGTTCACTTTTACTTGTTTGTTTGTTTTGTTCATTATTGTCCTGTAATGGGTGAAATCATATGGTATTTGTCTTTCACTGACTGGCTTATTTCACCAAGCATAATAGTTTCTAGTTCTATCCATGTTGTTGCAAAGGGTAGGAGTTCCTTTTTTCTTTCTGCTGTGTAGTATTCCATTGTGTAAATGTACCAAATTTTTTTGATCCAATCATCCACTGATGGGCACTTAGGCTATTTCTAGCCCTTGGCTATTATAAATAGTACTGATATGATCATAGGGGTACATAGGTTCTTATGAATTGGTATTTCGGGGTTTTTTGGGTATAATCATAGTAGTGGAATTGCTGGATCAAAAGGCAGTTCCATGTTTACTTTTTTAAGGAAACTCTATACTGTTTTCCATAGCGGCTGCACCAGCTTGCATTCCCACCAACAGTGCACCAGGGTTCCCTTTTCCCCACATCCTCGCCAACACTTGTTTGTTGATTTGTTGATGATGGTCAATCTGATAGGTATGAGGTGGTATCTTATTGTGGTTTTAATTTGCATTTCTCTGATGGCTAGTGATGTTGAGCATTCTTTCATATGCCTTTGGGCCCTTTGTATGTCTTCCTTAGAGAGTTGTCTGTTCAAGTCCTTTGCCCATTTTTTCATTAGGCTATCTCCCTGGTGTTGAGTCATGTAAGTTCATTATATATTTTGGAGATCAAACCCTTGTCTGAGGTGTCCTTGGCAATTATGTTTTCCCATACAGATGGTTCCCTTTTAATTTTGGTGGTGTTTTCTTTAGCTAAACAGAACTATATCAGTTTGATATAGTCCCATTTGTTGATTCATTCTTTTATTTCCTTTGCCCTTGGTGAAGTATCAGTAAACATATTCCTGCGTAGGATATCTAAAATTTTACTGCCTATATTTTTCTCCAGGATGTTTATGGTGGCACTGCTTATGTTTAAATTCTTTATCCATCTTGAGTTGATTCTGGTGTATGGTGTAAATTGGTGGTCTAGTTTTATTTTTTTGCATGTTGCTATCCAGTTCTTCCAACGCCACTTTTTTTTAAAAGGTGTTATTTATTATTTTCAGAGAGATGGGAAGGGAGAGAGGGAGAGAGACATCAATGTGTGGCTGCCTTTCACTTGCTTCTAGCCATAGACCTGGCTGGAGACCTGGCTTGGAATCTAGCTATGTTGCCCTGGCTAGGAATTGAACCAGTGACCTTTGGGTTTGCAGGCCGGTGCCTTATCCACTGTGGCACTAGCCAGGGCCCAACACAACTTATTGAAGAGATGATTTTTCCTCCATTTTATGTTCCTTCCCCCTTTGTCAAATATTAATTGACCATAGAGTCCTGGGTTTATTTCTAGACTCTCTATTCTGTTCCATTGATCTATATGTCTATTCTTATGCCAGTACCAGACTGTTTTGATTACAGTAGCCTTGTAGTATGGTTTGATGTCCGGTATTGTGATTCCTCCAACCTTGTTCTTCTTTCTCAAGATTGCTGTGACTATTTGTGGGCATTTTTGGCTCCATATAAATTTTTGAAGTATTTTTTCTATCTACGTGAAGTATGTCATTGGTATTTTAATTGGGATTGCATTAAATCTATAGATTGCTTTGGGTTGTATGGACATTTTAATGATGTTAATTTGTTCCATCCATGAACATGGTATATGCTTCCATTTATTTGTATCTTCCTTCATTTCTTTCTTCAGTGTTCTGTAGTTTTCTGAGTACAATTTCCTTACATCCTTGGTTAAGTTTATTCCTAAGTACTTAATTTTTCTTGTTGTTATGGTAAATGGGATTTGTTTTCTAGCTTCTATCTCTGATGTTTCATTATTGGTATACAAAAATGCTTTTGATTTCTGAATATTGACTTTATATCCAGCTATTTTCCTAAATTTGCTTATTAGGTTGAGTGAGTTTTTGGTGGAATCTATCAGGTTTTGTATATACACTATCATATCATCTGCAAATAATGACAATTTGACTTCCTCCTTTCCAGTTTGGATACCTTGGATTCCTTTATTTTCTCTGATAGCTATGGCTAGAACTTCCAAAACGATGTTGAACAGAAGTGGAGAAAGTGGGCAGCCTTGTCTTATTCCTGATCTTAGGGAGAAAGCTTTTAGTTTTATCCCATTGAGTATGATGTTGGCTTCAGGTTTCTCATATATTATGTGAGAGGTATGCTTTTATTATGTGGAGGTATGCTTCCTCTATTTTGCTAAGTGTTTTTTATCATAAATTGTTGCTATACTTTATCAAATGCTTTTTCAGCATCTATTGATATGATCATATGGTCTTTGTCTTTCAATTTGTTGATGTGGTGTATTACATTTATTGACTTGTGAATGTTGTACCATCCTTGCATTCCTGGGATGAAACCCACTTGATCATGGTTTATGATCTTTTTAATGTATTGCTGGATCTGGTTGGCCAATATTTTGTTGAGAATCTTAGCATCTATGTTCACCAGAGATTGGCCTATAGTTTTCTTTCCTAGTTGTGTCTTGACCTGGTTTTGGGATTAGAATAACATTGGTCTCATAGAGTTTGGGAGTCTTCCCTCTTCTTGGATTTTTTGGTGTAGGTTGAGAAGGATAGGAGTTAGTTCTTCTCTAAATGTTTGGTAGAATTCACCTGTATAGCCATATGGTCCGGGGCTCTTGTGCTTTGGGAGATTTTGGATTACTTCTTCAGTTTCACTAGTTGTTATTGGCCTATTCAGGCTTTCTGCTTCTTATGGATTCAGTTTTGGTACATGATACATTTCCAGAAATGTGTCCATTTCATCCAGGTTGTCATATTTCTTGTCATATAGTTGTTTGTAATAAGTTCTTACAATTCTTTGTATTTCTGAATTATCAGTTGTGATTTCTCCTCTGTCATTTCTGGTTTTGTTTATTTGGGTCCTCTCTCTCTTTTTCTTGATGAATCTGGTTAAAGGCGTGTCAATTTTGTTTATTTGTTCAAAGAACCAGCTCCTGGACCTCTTGATTTTTCCAATTGTAGATTTAGTCTCTAAGTTATTTAATTCTGTTCTGATCTTGGTGATTTCCTTCCTTATACTTGCTCTTGGCTTTGTTTGTTGTTGTTCCTCTAGTTCTTGCAGATTCATGGTTAGGTTGTTTGTATAAGCTTCTCCTGACCTTTTTAGGTAGGCCTGTATTGTTATGAATTTCCCTTTGAGGACTGCCTTTGCTGTGTCCCATAGGTTTTTGGACTATTGTGTATTAATTGTCATTTGTTTCCAGGAACTTCTTGATTTCATCTTTGATCTCATTGTGTAGTCATTCCTTACTTAAAAGTGTATTATTCTGTCTCCATGAGTTAGAGTGTTTTTGTTTTTTTCCCTTGAGGTTGGTTTCTAGTTTCAATCCATTGTGAACTGAGAAGATGCTTGGTATGATTTCAATTTTCCTGAATTTGTGGAGGCTTGTCTTTTGACCTACCATGTGGTCTATTTTTGAGAATGTTCCATATGCATTTGAAAAGAATGTGTATTTGGGGTGAAAGGTTCTATATATATATCAGTTAGGTCCATTTCCTCTAGTTTTGTTTGATGCCACAATATCTTTGGTGTTTTTTTGTTTGGAAGATCTGTCCGTTGTTGATAATGGGATATTAAAATCCCCTATTATGAGTGTGTTGCTGTTTATATCCTTCTTAAAGTCCTCCAAGATTTTCCTTATATATTTCAGAGCTCCTATGTTGGATGCATATATGTTTACCAGAGTTACATCTTCTTGATGGATTGTTCCCTGAAGTATTATGAAATTTACTTTTTTGTCTCTTTTTACGGCCTTCATCATAAAATCTATTTTGTCTGAAATAAGTATTGCTACTCCAGCTTTTTTTTTTTATGTCCATTTGCTTGATATATATTTTTCCATCCCTTCATTCTCAATCTGTGTCAATCTTTTGTTCTGATGTGGGTCTCTTGTAGACAGCATATATGTGGGTCATGTTTTCTTATCCGTTCAGCTACCCTATGTCTTTTGATTGGTGCATTTAATCTGTTTACATTTAAGGTTATTATTGATTGATACTTATTTATTGCCATTTTCCTCTTTGTACCTGTGTTCATCTCTGTCTCTCTCTGTTTCTTCAGTTTTTTAAAGCAGGCCCGTTACCATTTCTTGCAATGCTGATTTGGTAGAGATGTATTCTTTTCGTCTTTTTTTGTCTGGGAAACTCCTTATTTCTCCTTCCATTTTGAATGAGAGCCTTGCTGGATAGAGTATTCCTTGTTGCAGGCTTTTGTTTCCCATTACTTGGAATATTTTTTGCCATTCCATTCTGGCTTGTATTGTTTCTGTTGAATAATCATTTGATATCCTTTTTGGAGTCCTCTTATATGTCATTTGCTGTTTCTCTTTTGAGGCTTTTAGGATTCTTTCTTTATCTTTGAAATTTGCCGTTTTAATTATAATGTGTCTTGGAGTGGGTCTGTTTGGATTCATCTTCATTGGGCTTCCTGAACTTGAGTAATGCTTTTACTCATCATGTTAGGGAAGTTTTCTCTCATTACTTTTTGAAACAGGTTTTCCATTCATTGTTTCTCTTCTCCTTCTGGTATCCCTATGATACAGATATTATTGTGTTGCATGTTGTCCTGCAGCTCTCTTAAAACCTCTTCATTCTTTTTTTTTTTTTTAAACATTTTATTTTATTATTTTTAGAAAGAGGGGAAGGGAGAGAGGCAGAGAGGGAGAGAGACATCAATGTATGGTTGTGTTTCACCTGCCTCCAGCCACAGACCTGACTGGAGACCTGATTTGCAACCTGGTTATGTGCCCTGGCTGGGGAATTGAACCTGCGACCTTTGGGTTCGCAGGCTGGCACCTTATCCACTGTGTTACCAGCAAGGGCAAAACCTCTTCATTCTTGTTCAGCCTTTGTTTTTTCTGTTACACTGTCTTGGAATACTTTTCTATGTTGTCCTCCAGCTCACTGATCTGATCCTCTGCTTCCTCTAGCCTGCTGTTGATTCCTTCTACTGTATCCTTCAATTCAGAAATTGTATTTTTCATTTCCTCCTGGCTCTTACTGATAGTTTCTATGTCCTTTTTATTTCTGGTGTAGTTCTCAGTAAGTTCCTTGTAGCTTCCCTGGAGGTCTTTGTAGTTCCCCTGGAGTTGTTTGTAATTCCCCTGGAGTTATTTGTAGTTTTCTTTGAGCTGGCTAAGCTCATTGAACTTCTCTATCATCATTATTTTTAATTCTATATCTGATAGTTTGCTTCCCTTTGTTTCATTTAGTGATCTTTCTGGGGATTCCTCCTTTCCTTTTGGTGATGGACTGTTTCTTTTTCTTTTCATTTTTAGGTTTTGTTGTAATCCAATCAGACTCTGATCAACTGCCAGGCTAAGGAACTGCTAGGCTGGAAGGATTATTTAGTTGTAATCCTATTGGTCTGTGATCCACCACCAGATGCAGCTTGGGGTGACCAACTGATTCAGTTATAAATCAATAAATCAACTACCAATCTCAGGCCCTACTTGGCTAGACATAGAGGCTCAATTGTAATCTTATGGACCAGCCACCAGCTCAGGTGCAGCCTGGTGAAACAGATTCAGATGTAAATCAATGAATCTGTGATCAACCCCCAGGATCAGGGGCTGCAGGGCTAGAGAACAAGGTACAATTGTAATCCAATGAATCTGTGATCACCTGCCAGGCCCAGAGGCCAGTGGGTGGGACAAACCAACTCAGTTGCAAAGCAATGAATCTAGAATCAGCCACCAGGCTTGCACTCCACTCTGTGGGCTGACTGACCCAGCTATAAATCAGAGAGTTTGTAATCAGACGCCAGGCTCTTGCTCTGTTGAGCAAGAAGGACTGACTCAGTTGCAAAGCAATGAATCCACAATCCAGGCTTACATGCCTCTCTGTGGGACTGACTGACTGACCCAGCTGTAAGTCTGAGAGTTTGTGATCAGCCTCCAGGCCCAGGCACTGCTGGGCAAGAAATACCTCTTCAGGTGAGGGCAGGGTAGGGCAGGAGAGGTTTATTTAGATATAAACCAGAGAATTGTGATCAACCACCAGGCTCCGGCACCGCTGGGCAGGCAAATTGCTTTCAGTGGGCAGGACTATGCGGACTCTCCTAAGGGAGCCACTGGGCCCACACAGCACAGTTCTCCCGAGGTGTGGACGATGAGTCAGCACCTGGGTCCCCATAGCCGCCTCCCCACTTCTTTCCTCCAAGCCATCACTGCAAACTCTCCCCACAAGTCTCCAGTCCTCTCTGCCCTCCCTCCCCTGGAGCCCAGGGTAGGCGGGTGCCAATGTATTTTCGCTTTGGTTGCCCTAGTAGTTCTCTGTCTCCAGCACTCTCTCAGGTCAGCAAACTCCACGACTTTCCACCCTTCTCAGCTGGATGCTGCTCTGCTCTCCACTGTGTTGCTGTAGCTGGGACACCCAGCAGAGGGACCAGCACCCACCTTCTCAGGTGGAGCCCCAGTTCTGTCCCTTTGGCTGCTGCCTCTGGTGGGGGCCCAGTCCACCCTCTCACATTTCCACGATTCCTACCAGTCACGTCGTGATGAAGCTTCCTCTTCTGTTCTGCCCGTGGTTATAGGACTTCTTTCCACCTGGTGTTCTGTTGGTAATTCCAGCTGACTTTTCCTCCAAAAAAAGTAATTCCAGATGCGACCTGGGAGGAGATTAGGAGGAGATCTTGCTGGAACCTCTAAAATAAAAAAAAAATTAAACCTAATAAACCAGTTGGCACCTTAACTGTTGCAGAAACACTTTTCAAAAATTTACTCTGATCTTTACATTTTTACTTTCATCTTTACATAGTGTCATTGGTATATAAAATAATACTGCTATCACCTATTGTATGGCTTAATTTATGGTGTAAATTACACAGAAATATTTAAATTAGATATTGGCTGAGTACTGGCAGGGAGAGCAAGCATACATTTCCAGAATGCGTGTAAGATAAAGTTTTTATTGATAAACTTTTTTTCTAAAGTGCAAGTAATGATCAATGACATAGGGCCACTTTTTCCATCAGAAAATCCTGGATTAACAATGTAATCAAAGGAACTAAATTTATGTTTTGAAATTTAAACTCTTTTAGCAATAATTTGTAAATTTTTCAATTTTGGTTTTACAGATATACTCTTAATTCAGGTCATGGAAAACTTCCATTTACTATTGTTCACATATTAAACAGAAAACCTCATGTACAAAAAAGAACATAGGGAGTTTTCAAACATTATCTTCAAAGGTTCTTGAATCATCTTCCATGTAACCTTACTAAAAAGTCAGTTTTAACACACCTTTTTCTTATACACCCTCACACCCACATCTAAGGGAGTTATTACAGTATCCTGTCTGACTTAAATACTGTGAAAGTTAGATGTATAGAAGATCAATATTCACAGCCAAATGGAACACAGAATAGAGAAAGATGTAGAGCAGGGTGTAACAGTAGAGGAAACAATCTGGTCAAAGGAGAAAGGCAGGAAAGAGAGGAAGCAGGACCTTGTCCCTTTGATTACGTGTTGAGTACCTGATCTTGCAGGAGCAGAACCAAAGGAGGAGAATGAAAAGAAGAAGAGGATGATGACATGATTCTGATTTTTCGAAATATGGTATTTATATTATGTAACACCAATGACCAATATTTTGTGTAGGTTTGTTTTGAATTCTCTGCTAAATTATAGGTATTATTTAAAAATAGTTTTCTATAGCCAAGTAAGCAACAAGTCATAAAATTGCTAGTTACGATAAAGGAGGTGAAGTCATAAATTTGTTCACTTCCATGTATAATGGAAATCTTGAGTATAGTTGCAATTTGAAATACATTTGGGCTTCTTTGGAATGGATTTTGAAAGATTCCTTTTTGAGAGAGTATTATTGAAGAAAACAGGAGGCTCTAGGTGAAAACACAACCTAATCTTGTTTTTTATATTTTGTTGTGCCTAATTTCGCTATTGGTTAGATTCTCTGGCTATTTTTATTTTACAAAGTCCCAATTGCCACAAATGTGCATAAAGACCTAGAAATGTAAAAAATACAAATATAAACTTTTATGTGGTATGTGTATGCATTTCTGTAATGAGGACTTAAAATATGCATTGAAGGCTATTAGTTTCCTTAAGCAGAATTGCTAGAAATTGTCTATAATAAATAGGATAGAAGTCTTTTTCTAGTGGTAGGAGTATGTCTGTGTAATTATTTTCAGTTCTGGAAACCAATCATTAAAAATAACACAAAAAATCGAAAACATTCAGAAGATAGTAATCAAGATATTAAAGCATACAAAACTTTTTGTGACTAATAGCTGAAGAAAGTGGGTTTAAATAGGTGAGGAAATGGTAATAACACTAGTCTATCAATATTTGAAGGATTCAAATGAAAAACAACGTTGTTCTAACTTGCTCCATTGGATAAACTAAAACACAAACCGAAGACAATATATGTACACCTATGTTAATGCATTGTGTGCATACAGTCCTAGACATAAAAAAAATACCAACGTCTATGTGGTCTGTGTATATCTCTGTTTGTGTTTGTGTAATGAGGGCTTATGATATTCAGGACAATATAAAGAATAAAAATTATCAGTCAACTTAGGTATTTATTTATTTAAATTTATTTATTATTTTTAGAGAGAGGGAAAGGGAGAGGGAGGCTGAGAGGGAAAGAGACATCAATGTATGGTTGCCTTTCACCTGCCTCCAGCTACGGACCTGGCTAGAGATCTGGCTTGCAACCTGGTTATGTGCCCTGGCTGGGGAATCAAACCAGTGACCTTTGGGTTCACAGGCCAGCGCCTTATCCTCTGTGTCTCCAGCCAGGGCTCAGCTGAGGTGTTTTAAACTAGATATGTTTTTGTTCACTTTTGGAAATACAAAATAAGAGCTGAAATAAGTCAAATTTAAGAAATTTTCTAACCTGAGAGATTATGATCCTATCACTAAATTTAAGAATCAGCATTATTTTGGGGTGTCTTATGTTGATACCTTAAAATTATATCTTATCGTACTTCTTGAAAGATGTGAGAGGGCTAAAAATGAATAGTTTCTAGTTTGTTGCTTTATCTCATGTATTTTTATATTACAGAAATATTTTTTAAATTACCCTTAAAAAGTAAAGCTGAAATAAATATATTTTGTAAAAGCCAGAATTTCATGAACTATGATGTTTTTAAGGTTTTATTTTATTTATTCATTTTTATTTTATTAATTTTAGTGAGAGGGGAAGGGAGAGAGGGAGAGAGGCATCAATGTATGGTTGCCTTTCACCTGCCTCCAGCCACAGCCCTGGCTGGAGACCTGGCTTGCAACCTGGGTATGTGCCCTGGCTGGGAATTTAACCAGCAACCTTTGGGTTAGCAGACCAGTGCCTTACCCACTGTGCCACCAGCCAGGGCCTGTTTTTAAGATTTTAGTAAACATAGTTAAATTTTTCTCTCTGATAATGTGAACTGAATTTAATATTAAGTTATCTTCTAAGCAATGTAATTTTAATCTAGGCCATTTTTAAATGAAAATATTTAGGACTGATTTTTTTAAAGGAATAATCCCACCCGTGTGGTTCGTACGGAGTTCCATCTCATTATTTTTGCTTATTATACTTACAGAAATATTTACCTTTGATGTTTAGGATACAGGTGCCTTATTATCTCCAGTTGCAGGCTCATAGTGATTGACATTTTAAGGCTATTACCTAACACTAGCCCTTAAAATACACTGAATTTTACTTCAAGTTAAAAAAAAAAAACACTGGTTTGGAAGTGGAAACTATACAAATATTTATTGTAAGATGTGTAAAAACAAGCGATTGTGTTTTGTAGCAGGGCCGCCTGTCTGGCACCGCCTAGTGAGAGAGAGAGAACTGACTTTGTACATTTCTTTCCAACTGTGGGTTAAATGACATCATGTTGGTAAGCTTGAAATCAGTTGCTGTGGGACGGATTTATTACATTTACACCATGGAAATTGGTAAATGTTATAAGTCAGGCTCTTTTTACTTCCTGAAATGCCAGTTATTATACATTTACTGACACTCCACTGGTAAAATCTAATAGTATCATGAAGTAAATCCCAAGTAATATTATATTTTAGTTATATATCCACTTGCTATTACTAACATGTTATCTATGTGTAACTTGAGCTATTATGTGACTTATCTAAATTAATTAAAAATGTTCAGTCATTCTTTTGCTTATTAGCTAAGATTATATTTGAAATGCTTATAAATGATATAAAATATATATCACTTAAATATAAATGATATAAATAAAAATTAGTTCTTCAATTTTATGGGTTAAGGCTATAGCTATATAAGCATTAACTTTGATTTGATTTGATTATATTACTGAGTCAATGGACTGGTCAATGCAATAAAAATGGCAAAAAATAAATCAGAGTCAAAATACTGAATTTATTGAATTTTTTGCTTTAACAATTAGGATGTCATGGATGGCAACAAATTAGGCAAAGCTTTTCTTTTTCTATCAATCCCATATAAGCAAGGA
Source organism: Noctilio leporinus (assembly GCA_004026585.1). Taxonomy (NCBI): domain Eukaryota; kingdom Metazoa; phylum Chordata; class Mammalia; order Chiroptera; family Noctilionidae; genus Noctilio; species Noctilio leporinus. The sequence goes on along the minus strand of PVIW01001753.1, from coordinate 32,768 downwards.
AAGACAAGCATAAAGAATGGCAACCCACATACTCATGGCTAAAGGTCCAAATACACCAGTAACTATTCTTCTATGTCTGTGTGCTCACAGAAATATTGGTTTCATAATTCCATAAGTGGTCAACCTTCTATGTACAAGTTACCATCACCGATCCTAATAACATTTAAAAATATATCTCACATACCAAATGTAAGTGCATAAATATATAATATAAAAGTAAACATCTTTGTAGTAAATGAATAGAAGATCATTATTTAGTGTTAATATGGATAATCAGTTTTTACCTTGCATGTTTTATGTATTGTACATTTTCTTTGGGACAAGGAGAGTCAAAGATAAAAATATATTTCCATCTCTCTGATTGTCCCTTGAGACAGATGCAAAAGGAAATAGTAGAAACAGAACTTAGACTTTATAAAAGAAGAATTGAAAAACCTTATTTAAGTATCTGGAAAATTGAAAAAACACCAGGATGTAAGTGAAAACAAAGAATATCAAGAACAGTCATATTATAAAGTATGTCATGATATGTTGTCCTTTGGCTCTCCTCTCATTTTTATTTTATGTATTTGGATGTATTTGTTGTGTACATGTGTGTGTATTTGTTTTGTTTGTTTGCTTTATCATAGGGCACCTCAGGTAGAATTAGATCTGTACGACATAGTGTGTACAAAGACAAAGATCCATGAATAATGTGTTTTTTCCTGTCTCTCTCATGCTAAATAAGGACTGTTCCTTGGAGACTTTCCCTACCTAGTTTCCTTAGCCAAGTGTCAGAAGGATAATTCTTAAACATAATGTTCAACTTGAAATGTGTAACTCTCCTAAATCTTGCTTTGTTCTCCTAGATGCTCAGGGCCCATGCAATATTTTGATTTGATCTATGGCTTAAAGGTTACTACTGTCTGACACTCATTAAAGTATTATGTGAGTGGTTAAAATATATTTCACTTCCTTTTTCAAGTCTAAGATATTAAATCATCTTCAATGAGAAGTGACCCAGATTTTATTCATTCTCAAAATAAAAGCAAAAAGAAATGACATTTCTTTCATATTTAAATTTTTATTAATATTATGCTTAAATATATAATATAAAATTTGCCATTTCACCCATTTTTAAATGTATAGGTCAGTGGCTCTAATCACAGTCACAATGTTCTGTAACCATCATTAGTATCCATTACCTAAACTTTTTCTTACCTCAAACAGACTCTGTACCTATCAAGCAGTGACTTTCATTCCTTCATTTCCTGGTAATCTCTAAAGTACTAAGAAAGAAATAATATTTTAAAAATACTTAAAGACTTGAAATGTTTATGAGCATTTTATTCCTACTACTAACCTAAGAATGTTTTGAAAATATTTCAGAAAAATTACTTGTGTTCAATATAGTTAATTTTTAAATTAAAACTTAACCATTTTAGAATAATTGTAATTTTTCAGCAAAATTGAGGGGTGAGTACACAGAGATTTCCCATGTACCCTCTTCCCCAAAATATGTATAGCCTTCTCACTATGAACCATCATAGTGGTACATTTATTATAATGATGAACTTACATAAATGTAATTATTACCCAAGGTCTCCAGTTTAAATTCACCTTAGGTGTTGTATTTCTATATGTATAATAATGTGTATCCATCATTATAGAATCACAAGTCACAAGGAGTGATTTCATCCTGTAAATCACCTGTGCCCCACATATTCATAACCTTTATCCCTAACCCTGGACAGCCACTATGTTTCTACTATGTCCATAAGTCTGCCTTTTTCAGAAAGACACAGAGTTAGAAGCATCCAATATGTAGCATTTTCAAGTTGACTTCTTTCACTTAGTAATACACATATCAGGTATCTCCTTGTCTTTTCAGAACTTGATAGCTCATTTCTCTTCACTGCCAGGTAATGTTCCATTGCCTGGATGTACCAAAATCTATTTGTTAATTCACTTAAGGGTATACTGGTTGCTTCCAAATTTTGGCAATTATGAATAAAACTATTATAAACATCTGTTTGAAGGTTTTTCTATGAAATAATTAAAAGTTAAGCATAAAATAATCAACCAAGTAGCTTGGCTTTATTATAGAAAGCAACCAATTTGTATTACTTTAAAAAAATCTATATACATGTAAACTCTTAGAGTTGTTATTTTTCAGATTAGTATCTGTTCAAAGAAGGGTATTGGCAAATAAGTTTGACTATTTACCTGAAGTTGAATAAACTAACTAAATTTACCAAATACTTATAGATTTTTAAATTTATTTTACTAACAAAGAGAGTCTTGACTAGAAATTTGTTGTTAGATTTTCAAATTTTTCAAAATTATGTGAATTCGATATTAACATTTTCTTTATTTCTTTTTTCCAACTTTCTCTACCAATTGTTAGAAATCTCCCAATTTAACAAAACATGGTGAAACACAACAAATATCCTACAACATTTGAACATTTGAACAACCAGCAATGTTATTACAGTTAGCAGCTCATAACTGAACAAAGAGGAATGGAGGCCATGAATACATATATTTCAACTAATATGTTTTTTTCTTAAGACATGTCCTGTATAGTAATAAATAATTTATTTTTTAACTAATACTAGTTTTACCGCAAAATCTCTGTGAGGGTTAGTATCTTTATTTTTCTTCTTCTTTTTTTTTCTTTTTTGTTATAAATTTCTTTTTTTTAAAGATTCTATTTATTATCTCCAGAGAGTGAGGAAGGGAGAGAGAGGCAGAGAGGGAGAGAAACATCAATATATGGTTGTCTTTCAACTGCCTCCAGCCATGGACCTCTCTGGAAACCTGGCTTGCAACCTAGTCTTTATTATTCTGGATTATAAAATAATACATGTGCATTTGGAAAAATTCCAAAATATGAAAAATTACACAAGGATTATTACATCTGTAAAATACCAACAAAAATGGTGTTATGTTTATTGCTCTATTCTCTTGATTCTTATAGTCTACATTTTAAACTTATTTCTATGCTCAGATCATTCCTCACCAAGGTACATTTTGACCTGTGTAAAGTGTCTCAGTCTTATTCCAGATAAATTCTATTAGGTTAATCTCACTTTTTACTTTTCATGTTGACTAAATGCATTAAAATGCTATCTTGAGGTAACAACATGACTGCCTGAAATGGAACTAATGAGGTGTGTTTGCCCCTAAGGTCTGGAACACAGGGGATATCCAGTCACCATCCCATATAATACCTGCAGAAGGTGGTTATTTTTCTTAGGGTTTCTTTTATTACATAAATCAAGTTCCAAAACTATTGCAAGTTATGCAAGGTCTTTCATATTATAATCCAACATTGATTGACATTTCCAGATTCATGTTCCGTATTGCAATTCAGTCTTCAATTCACTTTTAGGGAATGGTGCTTTTTCAACACTGTATCTACATCATAGTTTCTCATCCTTTTCTTCAGAGAATTCAAAAGGAATGCTATTTGGTCTTGTCCATAGTTATATCTCAGCCTACAGAAGAGTTATCCGACACAAAGGAATAGGCTGACCTTTCATAGAGATTTCACATCATAAACATCTGTGAAAAGAACAAGAATACCATTATACTCTGTTTCCTGCTCTCCCTAAGTGAGGTAGATACAGATGTCTTTCTCCAGCAGTACTCCCTATAAACTTCTATTACAGAACTTGTTATATTTTATTATAATCACTAATATTTGTTTTCTGTCTCAAATAATTGTCTGTGTTCTTTGTGTCAGAAACTACAGTGGGTGACAAAGCCACTCAGATGGCAAGGTTAGTAACAGGGCAGAGAAAACTAGATGTGATTTGGATATGCTTAGGTAACTGACTGAGTATGACTTAGTGAGCATTAGCTATAGGGAAGATATTCTAGGGTATTTCCATGATTTTTTAACCTTCAGTGACAATCAGAGAAGGCAAATTTGAGCAGACAACCATATTTGTGGTGATAAAACCAATCAATTATTTTTGTAGCAATAATGAGTTTGAAATGTTTATTAGGTATTTGATATTAGAGTTTAAAAATCAGTGGAAAAATGTAGACTAGAATTTAATATTCATCCAAAGTACAGTTGATAGCTGACTCCATTAAATTAGGAAAGCTGACTCACGGAGCAGGGAAAGATTAGGGCTACAGAAAATATCTGCATATTTTACCATGTAGTAGACAGGGAAAGATGACTCAGGGAAGGTGACATCATTATACATGACCATTTTTATTAGAGAAGACATCATTATTATATGTAAGCATTTTAAATGTCCAAAACACACCAGTCTGAGAACCCAAAGGTTGCTGGTTCGATTCCCCAGCCAGGGCAACATAACCAGGTCTCCAGCCAGGTCTCCAGCCAGGTCTGTAGCTGGAGGCAGGTGAAAGGCAACCATACATTGATGTCTCTCTCCCTCTCTGCCTCTCCCCTTTCCCCTCTTTCTAAAAATAATTTTGAAAAACTTTTAAATAAATAAAATGTCCAAAACATATGAGACGAGAATTGATCTCATCTTTGTGAAATGTTAGTCTGAAACTATGGATAGTAATATCTAGATAGCTTTTTTTGGGATTCCTCATGATAATTATAAACAAAAAGATATGGTCTACTTCACACACTCAATTTACAATGGGTAAGTAAGGTCAGGCTAATCACAAGAAGCACTCACACAGGAAGAAGAGAAGAATGATATACATATAATAGTAATATCAATGCTGGTATCCTATGTGGTAAATACTAGTGAAGCCCTCCTACTTTTTGACCAGGATCAATTCTATTCCCTAAGAGGGGTGGTCTTCAGCTCATTGTTCTATGAGAATTTTCCTTTATATTATGTTTCTTGACCATAACTGTATTTAGTATTAAAGACCATAATTTCTTTGAGAACTGAACCATTTTCTTCCTATAGAAGACTGAGAATCTGATAATGGTTTTATTTCCAAAGTCATAATTTTTAAATTTAGGCTGGTGTTTCTTTTGGCAAAATGACTCTAAAAAAGACTTACTGACTTCTTAGCCATTTGATTTTAGTCAGTTCCATGTACAATAACCATATCCTGTTCTTTTATGGGTCTACTTCTTAAATTTGCTGTATTTCCTTGAATTCTCTTTTCCACCATCCCGCAAAGTCTCTCTCATGCTCTTAACTGCAGGTAGGCTCTTTGACCTGTTAGTCTTTCCTGGGAGAGATCTGATCGTTCTCTTTCTCCAAACCCATTTTTTTCCCAAACAAAAAGATTTACAATCTAGCATGTTCGCTAGTCAGAGACACTTTTTTTTTAATTAATTCATTTTATTTATTTATTTTTAAATATTCTACTTATTATTTTTCAGAGAGAGGGGAAAGGAGAGAGGAAGAGAGGGAGAGAAACATCAATGTATGGTTGCCTTTCACCTGCCTCTAGCTGAGGACCTGACTGGAAACCTTGCTTGCAACCTGGTTATGTGCCCTGGCTGGCAATCAAACCAGTGACCTTTGGGTTCACTGGCTGGTGCCTTATTCACTGAGCCACCAGCAAGGACTAGAGATTTTTATAATGAGTAAAAATTTTGTTCCTTGCCTCTAAGCAGAATTTTATATTTTCACATTATAGGTTACTTTTGGGCATTGCAACATAGTTGCATTTTTTTAAAGCTTCAGGTTTCTGAATTTTCTACTTCTTTCTACTTGGAAATGTCCAGTTCTTCTAGACCTAATAGCAGTTTTCTTGTTACTAACACTAAAACCCTTAAGCCAGTAACACATATTTTAGATTTTAGTTTTGACAATACCCTATATCTATGATATAACTGCTATACTAGCCATAGCAGGGCTGGTAATACTGTCATTTAAACAGAAATCCCTACAATTTTGGGGTTTTACATAAAAAATGCCTCAAATTAAGGAGACTGAATCCCTTGTCTAAGTCAAGTGGGTTCTTTTCTTTTTCTCTAAACAAAAAATGAAAACAAATGTACTAGTTGAAAAATATTAAAAATTGTTTAATGATAAATCACTGCATATTTAGTAAAACTTCAAAAGTAGCTTATAGAAGTAGGAATTTGGAGAGCCAAACCTTCCTTCTAGATGGGTGCAAGGCTTCAGGGAGAAAGAACAAAGCCTGTCCAGGTCCGTAGTGCACCTGTGCTAAGGGGCTGCACCTGTGTATTGTAAATGCTGAGTGCCCTGACAACTACCTGCCAGTACTCCAATGCCCTGTTTGATACATTATCAAAGAGTAACTTTATTTTTTGTTGGAAGAATTTTCACAAATTTCAGTTGAGAACATTACAATACTTGCTTTATTGAGAACTAATAATTATCTCTCTGGCCTCCTTTTGCCTGCCGTTTCACATTCTAAAGTAGATTACTAATAAGATTTTAAGGCTATAAAAAAAAACACTGTAGCTTTTAGACACACAGAAAAATAGTTTTAAAAGATTTTATTGATTAATTTTAGGGAGAGGGGAAGGGAGAGAGGCAGAGAGGAAGAGAGACATCAATGTATGGTTGCCTTTCACCTGCCTCCAGCTGGGAACCTGACTGGAGACCTGGCTTGCAACCTGGTTAGGTGCCCTGGCTGGGAACCAAGCCAGTGACCTTTGGGTTTGCACCCTGGTGCCAATCCACTGAGCTACCATCCAGGGCCAGAAAAACATTTTAAATACATATCTAGTCTTCTTCCCAGTTCACTTGCATTTTGTCACTGAGCCTGAATCAAGATAAATTTGTCTTTACATGTGGCATTGTGAATCTCATGAAATATACAAACAATTAATTATATTACATCATATTATGTTGGTGACAAAGCTGAAGCACAGTGATGCTCCATAGATGATTTAAGGCCACATATGTACAGTACTTGGAAGAAAATGTCCTTTTATTTGTTCTTCATGAAATTTAACTTTCCTTTAAATATATTATTACTCACAAGGTTAAAATACAGTTGTAAAAATGAAATGTTGTCAAATATATAAAAATTTAATAATGTTCATAATTACTCCCCTTTATTATAAATTGAGATTTCCTTGAAGTCAAAAATTTTCAGGGAAACTGTCTTCCACAGTTAAAATAGAATAATCCAGGAGATTTTAAGGTATAATGAAATGATTAATATAATCTTTTGTAATATTAAAGCTTTTCAAGGTTTTATCCTTCCAGATAACCCACAATAATATATATATGTGTGTGTGTGTGTGTGTGTGTGTGTGTGTGTGTATGTGTATGTATGTGTGTGTGTGTGTGTGTGTGTAACTTTTTTTATTCATTATTTTCAGAAAGAAGGGCAGGGAGGGAGGAAGAAAGGGATAGAAGCATTAATGTATGGTTAGCTTTCACCTGCCTCCAGCTACAGACCTGGCTGGTGACTTGGCTTGCAACCTGGTTATGTGCCCTGAATGGGGAATCCAAACATCGACCTTTGGGTTCACAGGCCAGCCACAATAATTCTTAATTCCTGGTATTCATGCCATTGTGTAGTCTTCTATCACAAAGGGTAAGGATTACCTGTGTAGCCAGTAATACATTGAAGAAATGATGGAGTGTGACTTTCAAGTGTGGTCATAGAAAACATTCTAATTGATGCTTCACTCTTAGATTGTTGGTTCTAGGAGAAGCCAGTTGCCATGTAGTATGAACACTCTAATTATCACTATGGAGAGGGTCACATCTGTAGCCACAATCTCAGTCTCCTTTCACAAGACGTTGAGTGGATCACTTTGGAAGGGAATCCTCTCGCTCAAGTCAAGCCTTCAGAAAACTAAAGTGCAAACCAACAGCTTGACTGAAGCCTCAGGAGAGACTCAAAGCCTAAATCACTTGGCTAGAATTTCTGATCCACAGAAGCTGTGAAATAAAGAATGGCTTTTATTTTAAGCTGCTAATTTTCCATCTGTAAGTTATGTAGCAACAGATAAATGCAAATAATTTTAATACTTTCCCAAATTTCCCTAGGTAAGCATTACTTCAATTTCCATCATCAGATGAAGGATATCATTTAAGACAAACAAAGGATATTATGTAAGATAAACTGGAGGTGACTAAGAAATGGAGTCCTGTGGGATATGGCCTTAAAGAACAAAGGCGGAATATGGGGTAAAGAAAGGGCAATTTCAAGCAAGCTGATGGAATACATGTAACCACAAAAGTATAGAAATGTATAGTCCCTATAGGAAATATGAAGGCCTTCATGGAAGTTGATAATGCTTGTGTTGTTGGTGTTGGTGAACTTGGAAAGGTAAGTGGGTGAATACTAATAAAGGACCTTTCTTGTGTAGAAGACAAACTAAGGAGTTTAAATTGTTCTAAGTAGGAGAATGAGTAAATTAAAAAAAAAAGAAAAACAAAAATAGAAAACCATGAGAAGATAATTGCAATAATTCTAGCAATAACTGATAAAAGTGAATTTAAATAAGTTAGCATTTTAGTGTACTTTTCCCCTCCTCATCCTGGGCCTCTTTGACTATGTTGGTTTGCTTATTCAGATTGCTACTGTAGACATCGATGAGGTTTCACTTTATAAATGTTTCAGCATTCCTGTTACTTGTCTGAGACAGGCTAGCAAAAAAAAAAAAAAAAAAAAACAAACAAAAAAAACCCTGCAATATATGTGTTTTTAGCCATCCATTATCTTCTGCTTTTAAGGGAGTAGCATCTTTTATAATAGCACTAGCGAACAGCTGTTAATTTCTGTAACATTACATCTGGGAATTGCCAGTAGAATTATTATCACTCAGGTTACTTGTTCAAAATGTCATCACATCTTGTTTACAATTTCTATACATCAGGGCATTAAAAAAAAACATTGTGGGATATGGATATCAATCCATATCTATGGAATGAGTATAGAATATACTTGAAAGGTGCTCAAATTAATATCATTTAATATCTTAATGTTAGCAACACATTTAACTGGTAATTTGAAAAATAATTTCAGAGTGCTGACCTAGAAAGAAGCTCCTAAAAATCATTTACTATGGATTACTAACAGAACTAAACATTCCTCTTTTCTGTACTCAACTATCAATTTCTTGTCAGATCCAATTAAAAAATTAATCCTGATCCTTTACGACTTAAATGAGGCAGATAAGAAGTTCTGCCCTTTCTTGAATTCTGCTTTGCACAAAGGGGGATTTTTTAAATCACATATAATAGTAGGCATTTTTAAGTGAGGAAAGTAGATGAATACTTATTCTATTACTAATTAGAATCCAATTTATAACTTTGCAGAAGCTTGCACAGATGTAACTTTTTTTAAGGGTGAATGTGCAAGTGTTCTGTTTTGCCATAAAAATTGCATAAACCTTTCTTATGTCTTAACTAATTAAATAAATGAAGAACTTTCAGCACAGCATTGTGTGGATTACAAAGTGCTTTCAAGAGACATTATTCCATTAAGCAAATTATAAACTGTCATTTCCCAAAATTGTCATAAATTTTCAGGACAATTCCAATTCATTACGATCAAGTGCAGACCATGCTCATAGATTGAATCCATAAGGCACCCTGTATTTCTGTATCCTATAGAGATTTTGTAAAAAGTAGCAGATGTAAATTTCATTACTGTAGATAAATCACTTGTCTTGGATTATTCGAGAATGAGAATCCCTAAAATAGTACTGCTACAAGTCAAAAAAATCTAAGTGTATTGATAAAGTCAAGTCCTTTCTTTTTCTGACCAGTACTGGCTACATGCTTATGAGACAAAATGAAAAATAAAAATGTGAAACTCCTTGTTAACAAACCTTAAGAATTTCAGGTTGGTGACAGTAAAATATTCAATCGAGCATGAAGTCTTCTAACTGTGTTTCCCTTTGTACCACAGAGAATGCACTCTGATGAAGATAGCTCTGATGAAAACAGTATATGTGCAATAGATGAACAGCTATAAACAAATTTGTCGGAACTACTATGTGCCAGATGCAGTGTTGGATTTTCAACCCCTGTATGATTTTTAACTCCTAGAAGACAAAAACTGAACAGTATTGTTGTTCCATTCTAGGGATGAAGAAACTGAGGCCAGGATTTTGCAAATTCTCCCTATATTCTTAGGAATATAAAGTATTGCTATCCTTCATTTTTCTCAAAGTGAGTTTTTCTTTTATTAATCATCACAAATCATAAGGAGTGAGAGGTTAAGGGTTACTCTTATGAAATTTGAAAAATCTATTGTGTTCAGCTGAAGAGGAAGGTATCACTAGTCCCCTGGCTAAGTTTGTGGCATTCTTACACGCTTCTTCTTTATAATTTTGGAACATCTTTTCTTTGTTATCAAACTTGTAATTTATTTGATTACCTACAGTGAAGGATAAAATATGTAAATAATTGGATGAGTGCAAGGCTTGGGTGAGAGTTCAGTTTTCACTTCTTCCATATCTCTTAGGAATGTTCCTTTTAAACTTGACTGACACAGTTAAAACATTCTGAACCAGAAAGATGCACAATGTGGAGAAAAACCAGTCTTATACAATTGTCCAAATGGGGTCATTACAGCTGGGATGAAGAAGCCTCAACATCTCCATTTATATTGCTATTGGACTTCACATAAGCAACCAAGTTCTCTATTACACACAGCTATAAGCTATTTTTGACCATGAAACACTGTGGAAAATTTATCTTTGTCCATGATGTAATGTCCATGGCAATTCCATGGTAAAGAACTTAAAATTAATTACAACTTTTCTTTTTACAAATAACATTTTAATGAACATGTTTTTGCATATGTAGTTAATCTTCCTTGAGGATATTTCATTAGAGTAAAATCTCAAAGGAGAAATTACTGACCCAAAGGTTATATATTTTAACTAAAATCAACTTTAAACCATTTTTCTGATTGTAAAGGAAATTACAAGGTTACTTTAGACAATTAGAAACAACCTAAATTTTAAAGATAAAATCATCCCAAATAAAAATAAGCAAAGTCAGTTACTGTTAAAAGTTTAGTATAGATGTCTTCTTTTCCATCATCTCTCTCTCTTTTCTCACCCTTGCCCTCTCTCTCAGTGTGTGCATATTTGAAGTATCTATTATGTTAAGAAATATTTATGCATTGTGCCTTTTATATTTAACATTGTAGCATAAGCTTTTTCTTAGGTCATTAAAAGTATATCAAATTACAATTTTTAGTGCTTTTACACTAACCCTCTGAAAGGGTTATACTATATTTCCATCATTAATTATTTGACCATAATTGAGATTTAATTTCAAAATGTTGGTTATATAAATATAGCTGTACTGAATATATTTTGTGGACATTTTCTTAAGTCAAATAAAAAAATAAATTACCATGTCAAAACATGCTATTTTTTACATTGTCAACTTACCGTTCATAAGGGCTGGACTCATTTACACCCCGACCTTGAATACATAAGAGGACCTAGTTCACTGCCACTTTTTCAAATTAAAAAACATTTAAATCATTATGAATATAATTTAGCAAAAATGACATCACTATTTTTACTTGCTTGTTTTGAACAGGTGTTCAAATGCATATTAACTATTGCCTTGGCAATTATCTATTTGGGGATTTTGTAGTTTTTATAAACACAAATATAGTTGTTTATTATAAATTAAACATACTAACACTTTGCAAATATGCTACAGTTTCCCACAGTTTGTTTTTCTCTTGATAGTAGCAATTATTTACATACTTATGTATCTATTTCTGGTCAAATATTCTACTAAAGAAAATTAGAAAGAGGTTCAGAAGAAAACAGAAAATATCTGTAGGTGGATTGGGGACCCTGGCACCACCTGTAGATAGATTACTTTAGGAAGGGCCACTAACCAGAGAGTATTACCAGGCAATGGTGGTGAGTGTTCAACTAAGTGATCACACTAAACTGAAATACTTCCTTCTCTGTCTCTCCCCATTATGTTAAATTTTATTTATTTATTTATTAAGATTTTATTATTTGAAGAGAGAGGGGAAGGGAGAAAGGCAGAGAGGAAGTGAGACATCAATGTATGGTTGCCTTCTACCTGCCCCCAGCTACAGATCTGGCTGGAGACCTGGCTTGCATCCTGGGTATGTGCTCTGGCTGGGAATCGAACCAGCAGCCTTTGGGTTCATAGGCCAGTGCCTTATCCACTTTGCTACCAGCCACGGCTCAATTTTTAAAAGTTATAACATGCAATTTCTTGTTGTAGTATTTTTAAATGGAAATTATGAATTTTTCAATTTATTGAATACATTTTTGACATTTCTGTAGACCATGCATATATATATATATATATATATATATATATATATACACTTTTTTTACCCTTGACACACTAGCATAGTGAATAATGTCAATATATATTTGGAATAAATTTAAACTCTTGAAATATATTCTAAGTGATTTTAATTTATACTTTTAGCTGGATTTATTTGTAGTTATTTAGAACATTGATAAAATGAGTGAGATTAGTCTGTTTTGCACAGCTTTTGGAGCTCGAATAACCTTAATTTATTGGAAGTTTTATAGCTTTTGCTTTGCTTGAAGAAGTTTAAATAAGGTAAGAATAATCAAATTTATGAATATTTAACAGAGATTTCGTATAAAACTCACAAAACCAGAATATTCTGAGTCTTTTTTATTTTAAAGCTTTTCTGATGTTTTTCATATTCAATTTTTGCTTTCATAGTATTTTAAAATAAATTTCTAAGTTCAATGTTTAATATAAATATTTTGTAATGGTTCAAAAATTTGTCAACATACATTTGTCTAAGTAATATATAACAGTTTGTAATAAAGTCTTTCTTATTTTAAATTTTTGTGTACTTTTTCTCTTTCCTTTATGCAATGATAACATAACTATTTTCATATAGTTTATATGAGAAATAATTTATATGGGAAATAATTTAATTTTGTAATTAATTTCTATATTTGTCATTATAATTCTTTTACATCCTGTTCTTAAGCATGTTTTGCTAGGTTTTCATAAGTTAGAATTAAATGACAAATTTACTTATACATTTTATAATTTAAACATTAAAATGCTTTTAAGGTAATTATTTACTAATGAACATAACTTGGCCATAACTTATACATGTAAAATATTCTTTTAAATATTTAATATTATGCAAAATATTAACTATAGTTGTTTTATGAATATTTTACTTGAGGTTTTTAAATATATTTATTGATTATGCTATTACAGTTGTCCCAATATTTTCCTTTTGCCCTTCTCCAACTGGTACCCCCATTCCCCCTAGCAATCCCCCTCTTAGTTCATGTCTGTGGGTCATGCATATATTCTATGGCTGCTTCATTTCCTATAATGTTTTTAACATACCCTTGTCTATGCTGTACTTATGAATTTGTGCTTCTTAATCCCTGCACCTTTTCCCCTATTCTTCTCATTACCCCTAACAAGTAATGAGACCCTCCAAATGATCTCCATATCTATGATTCTGGTGCTCTTCTAGCTGTTTGCTTAGTTTATTTTTTTAGATTCAATTGTTGAAAGTTGTGAATTTGTCACCATTTTAATGTTTTGATCTTCTTTTTCTTAAGCCCCTTTAACATTTTATGTAATAAAGTCTTAGTGATAAACTCTTTTTAGCTTTATCTTGTCTGGAAAGTACTTTATTTGCCCTTTAATTCTCAATGATAGCATTGTATAATCTAGGTTGTAGGTCCTTGATTTTCATCACTTTGAATACTTGTTGTCAGTCCCTTCTTGCCGGAAAAGTTTCTTTTGGGAAATCAGCTGACAATATTATGGCAACTTCTTTGTTGGTAACTGCTTTTCTCTTGCTGCTTTTAAGATTCTCTCTTTATCTGTAACTTTTGGCATTTTAATTATGATGTGTCTAGGTGTAGTCTTCTTTGGGTTCATCTTGTTAGGGACTCTCTATACTTGCCAGACTTACAGGGTTATTCACTTCAACAAGTTAGGAAAGTTCTCTTTCATTATTTTTTCTAATAAGTTTTCATTTTCATTCTCTTTCTCTTCTTCCAATGACTTGAATGTTGGTACATTTTAAGTTGTTCCAGACCCTGCTTACACCATTCTCATTATTTTGGACTCTTTTTTTCTTCCTGTTGCTTTGATTGGTTGTTTTTTGCTTCCTTATGTTCCAAATCTTTGATTTGATTCTTGGCTTCAGTCACTCCACTGTTGATTCTCTATACATTTTTATTTCACTTAGTATAAACTTCATTTATGCCTAGGGTCTTTTTATGCTGTTGAAGTACCCTGTGAGTTCTTTGAGCATCCTAATAACCAGTGGTTTGAACTCTGTATCTGATAGATTGCTTATCTCCATTTTGTTGAATTCTTTATTTTTAAAGTTAGATAGAATGTTCTTTTAAAAAAATATTTTATGTATTATTTTTAGATGAGGGGAAGGGTGGGGAAGGCAGAGAGGGAGAAAGACATCAACGTACAGTTCCTTTCACCTGCCTCCATCTACAGACCTGACTGGATACCTGACTTGCAACCTGGTTATGTGCCCTGGCTGGGAATCAAACCAGAGACCTTTGGCTTCCCCCACTGGCACCTTATTTACTGTGCCACCAGCCAGGGATCCATTTTGTTTAATTCTCTTTCTGAAGTTTTATTCTGTTCTTTCATTTGGGCCATATTTATTTGTCTCTTTATTTTGGAAGCCTCCCAGGGTTTGTTTTTATGCATTAAGTAGAGCTGTTTTAACTCTGTTTTAGTAGTGTGGCCTATGGTAGACAAGTGCACTTCTAAGTTAGTTTGATAGGGCAGAGCTTTAGGTAATCATCAATGTGGGCAATCTGTGTGAACCAGGTTGGTGAAGTCTCAGATATGGTGTCACCCTTCCATGGCTCTGTGTGGTGGAGGGCTCAGAAGAGACACAGTGGCTGCTGCCTAGACTCTGGAGTTTTGCTGGGGAGGATGCTGTCCCCTGTCACTCGCCCTGATGGCCGAAACTTCAGTTTTTCTCCATAAACCATGGATGCCCTTCCAGCTGCTGCCCTCAATGCCAAAGCTTAGAGGGAGTAAGTCTGTGTAAGTCTCAAGTCTTTTGTGAGCCCTTCAAGAGGTGACACCTGAGAATCTTAGTTTCTTTCATTTCCTCAAACCCCACTGCTTTTTACAGCTACAAATCATGGGGATTTAGCTTCCTGGCACTGAAACCCTGGGCTGGGTGGCCTACTGTGGGGCTGGGACCTCTCACTCCTAAGTTATCTCTCCTGATTTTTCCCCACCACACATGAGTGTAGGACTGCCCATTCTGTGTCTCCACATCTCCACCCCTCCTACCTGTCTGGATGCCTATGCCTCTTTAATTCCTTGGTTGTCAGATTTTCACACAACTTGACAATTTTGGGTGATGGCTGCATTATAGTTTAGTTGTAAGTTTTGCTGTGGTTATGTGAGGAGGTGCACCTCTATTCTTTACCAGAAATCCCACCAAAATGAAGTTTGTATTTCTTTAGTCAACTTTATTTTAAAACCACAATTTTATTTTATTTATTGTAGGTAAAAATCACAGAAAATATTGTGTCATATATAGTCATCACTAATTTGATTTTCTTTAGTGTTTACTTACACTTTCCCACTCTCATTAGAGTGATACTAGCTACTATAATAACTAAATGTCCAAATTTCATGGCATATAGCAAATCTTTTTAAATTTCAGAATACTAGTCCATTGTGGATTTTATTGTTAATTTTTACCTTTTTCCCCTTTGTGATTGAAAAACATAGCTTATGCCTCATTTCTTTTCTTTACTTGTTTAATGGTTAAGACTTAAAAATTAGGCCCTGGCTGGTGGTACAGTGGATAAGGCACTGACCTGTGAACCCAAAGGTCTCTAGTTTAATTCCCAGCCAGGGCACATAACCAAGTTTCAAGCCAGGTCTCCAGCTAGATCCATAGCTGGAGGCTGGTGAAAGGCAACCATACACTGAAGTCTCTCTCTCTATCTCTTTCCTTTCCCCTCTCTCTAAAAAGTAATAAATAAAAACTTTAAAATTAGCCTTTTTTATATTTTAGTTATAATATGATATTCATATTTTCCTTACATATATTGTATTTTTGTGTATTTTTATCATTTTAATACTTTTTTGTTTTTAATTATTAACCCATTTTCTTCATAAAGTATTTTTTTCTGTATTGTAAAGAAACACTGCCACCAAAAATCTGTAGCAAAGGTATTATTACCTTTTATTTTTTCATATGCAAGCTTAACCCTCACTTAAGACCTCCTAAGTTAAAGCTCCCTAACTATTGATCAACCCTGCTATTTCACAATAGAAATAGCAGGGGCTCTGCTTCACTTATCTTCTAACCTTCAAGAGAAAAGTGTTAATATGGATCCATTGGAAAAAAATAACAGATTTGTGAGCTACATTCAGTGCTTAGGGTTGTAGTTTACTGTCAAAAGAGAAAAAAGCTAGTAGTCTCAGATTGTTATGTTGTGGAATCTGAATTTGCTCTGCTAGTTCCTAGCTTTGATTCTTATCACTGATTGAAATTGTCTCTGGTTTCTCAATAGGACACACTTACTTTTACAGCTTTATTTGGCTAGTGTTTCAAAAAGATTTTAAAGCTGCATATAATTTTGGATAGATTCTGATTCTAAGACCAAATATAATAAGGGGTTCAGAGTAAAAAAGTTAATGGGGTTCCCCAGCTGGCTGCAAACTGAAAGGTTGCTGGTTAAATTCCTGGTTAGGGGACATGCCTGGGTGGCAGGTCTGGTCCCTTGGGGCACATAGGGAAGGCCGCTAATCAATGTTTCTCCTTCACACCGATGTTTCTTGCCCTCTTTTCTCCCTCCCTCTCCCTCTCTCTAAAATCAAAAATAAAATAAAATAATCGAAACAAAGAATTAATGGGGTAACTTAGGACCCATCCTCATGACTCACATCTGGATGATAAATGTTCAGAAGTCCAGGTTTATTCAAAAAAATTTTAAAGTCATTCTAATATACCGTGTTGGCTTACTCTTACCATTTATATTTGTAAGGACTTTCTGGAGTAACAGAGCTAACTGGATATTATCTATCTATCTATCTATCTATCTATCTATCTATCTATCTATCTAATCAAGAGATCCATATGAGCCATTGACTAACAGGGCTGTGGAAACATGATGATCAGATGGGATAGGCAAGCAGCTAGAGAGACTCAAGGAGATATTACAGTTGAAGTCCAGAGACAGTTTGCTTCCTGTGGAAGAATTTCTTCTTGCTCAGGAGAGGTCGTTCTTCATTCAGTTGAGGCCTTCAATGGATTGCATAAAGCCTGCTCACATGATGGAGGGTAATTGAAGTTCGCTGATTTGAATATTGGTCTCATACTATAAATAAACTTGCTGAAACATCCAGAACAACTTTTTGACCTAATATGTATTCTTTCAGGCCCAGCTTAGTTGACATAAAATTAAGCACCCCATCACCCTAACATGTGTGTATGTCCCAGCGATGCAGATAGGAAAGAAAATATCTTGGTGTTCCTTATAGCTATACCCATCGCTCACAATGCACAAATCAGACAGTGTCTAATAGTCTCTAAAATATTCTTCTGCTTCCTGCTGTACATGCTTGTTTCTCAAAGGTATATCTTTCTTTTATACCTGGGACAACTTATTCTACATCCTTTAGAAGAGTCTTCTTATAAGGCTGACATCCCCTATCTTGTTTATTTATTTTATGCCACTAGTCGCTCACTCCCCACTGAATGTGCTATAAAGCCACTTCTCAGTATTTCACACTAAGGACTAGGTGTGCATTTAAATGGTCAGTTTAGTGACCCAAGAGGTCAAGAAATGGAAACTAGGGTCCTGACCTAACAAGATAAGGTTATGCTAGCAAAACTACTTTCAGTGAGAGTGCTGCTGTGAGTTATACATTTTTTTTTAAATTGAATTGTTTGTTTAGTATGGGCTTTTCTATTGAGGCTACCTTTTTTGTTTGTTTCTTGTGCTACTTCTTCTGTATGATGCAAGTTAAGGTGACCACAGAGAATAGCCCCAGTGCCCTATGACTTCCTCTGTCATATTGTATTGTAGTTGATACAGATTTTGGGACCTCTACAGAAGCTGTTTCCAACTGCTGTTTTCCCTACTGGGAAATGGATTCCAAAGGAAGCCTATTTGCCCCACGACAGTCTGAATTTAATCACTTAACTAACAAAATTGGAAAAGCGGATTGATGGTATTCTGCTACACTTTTGCTTCAAAAACTCCTTATATAGTTCTGTTTAAAAACTATAAAATAATACACTTGTTAAGGATATATGCAATTTTTAGTTCTTGTTTAAAAAAATATCTTATTTTTAGGTCCTTCTTTGAGCACAATGCAGTCTTTCTTTGGATTTTTTCCTTATTCCCTTGAGAGTTATGTCTATTTCTGATTCCGTTCCTCTGCTCCTCTGTGAGAATAGAAAGGCAATGAACTCATTTGATTTTTGTTTTAGCAATGCCTGGCTTTTCAGTCAGTAAATTGCTCTGGCCATCTGTGAGAAACTCCACTCTCTCTTTCACTGACCTTTTGTTCCTTCCATGCTTGAAAAATGTCTTATTATTTGTCTTAATGTCTTTTGCAATCTTCTTTTCCTTCTCCACTTTCCTTGTCTTATCATATTTTTCTTTTACACTTCAAGCTTCGAAATCATTTCTACATCCATATATGCTACATGAGCTTTTCTTTCCCTGATTACTCCTTTCTGCATGCGGTGTTGGCAGTGCAGGAATTGCTCACATCCTTGTGATTTTGAAACAGCACATTTAATACAAAAAGCTTAATTAATTTTAACTCTTCCTTATTTCTACCTTTATTTTCAAACTGGAGAAGTAAAAACAGTATCCATTTGATCAGCCATTAAACAAATGTATACTAAATACCTACTGTGCTTTAATGCTTGGGGTTTGTTATAATGAAGTTTAACTTAAGAAATAAAGTATACACATTTTTCTGGTTTTATCAATATAATGTGTTCACACTTCTTTTCCCTTTTTCCTTTTTCTTTTTTTTTTTTTTCTATCCTCTCTTTGGTCTTCTGGGGTACAAATAGAATTGAAGATTATTGCAAAATCTGAAGGGAAGATTTTCACTGTAGCCCTGCCAGGGTAAAGGTCTCTACATGGAGCTCTATTCTTTCTAACATGTTGTTGTAAAAAATGATAAATAGTATGGCTTCTTAAAGCATCCAGTTATTTTTCAGTGCTCTCTATTTATGCAATGGGTGTTTTTTCAGTGAGAAAGGTGCTATGATAACTATCACATGATCGTGCCTAAGTCCTTTTGCACAATGCACTGAAAGCCCTTCCACTTGAGGCAGGCCTGGAAGACTCAGGCTCTCTGCTGCCTTCACAGTCATGTGGAAACTTCAGTTACTATGAAGTATATAAACTGAGATACTTAAAAATATTTAGATTGTTGATTCTAGTTTTCATCCAAGGTAATAATTTTTATGAAGCTGCTTTTTATAGAATAGTTTTCTTCTTTGTAGTCAAAGTGGCCTTTTAATAATGAACTGTATACTTTTATAATGTTCTTGGAGATAATAATGACAAATAATGAACAAAGTAGTAATGTTCCTTTAACATCATTTTTAAATTATTTTTATTACTCTTAGATTTTTAGATATTGGTTCTTCTACAACATTGCTTTATCAAGAATTCAGGATTATTTGTTTTCCAGTTATACATGAGTAAACTGCCAGACCTAACCATGCAGCTGCTTACTAAAGTGATCTGCTCTGCTCCTGTTAAGCATGAACAAGACAGCCCCAGCTAATTGGGCAATTAAAATTAAGAAACATGCAGCACAAAGAGGTTCTCCACAGTCAACTCAACTCAGCATAAAATATTGTTAATTCGACATTAAAACCAACTTCTGTCTTAAATAAATATTAGGCTTCGTATTGATCCTTGCTGACTCTAAAGCTAACATTTTTATCTTGTAAACAGTGTTTAGGTTAGATGGAGTAAGATCAAATAACACGTTAAATTTTTTCCTACTGATGAAGTGTCTAACTTTCTGGCATACCTTGACAAGCATTTGCAACAGAAATGTAGAAAATGTCAAAATCCCTGCTTTTGTGACCATAGTAGAACGTTTGACTAAGTCTCCAGCAGTGTAATGCTAATAATGCTTCTATAATTTAAAATGAGCCTTTTTAGGGATAATAAACTCTAAGTTGTATGTGCACGATCTATATAATTTTGTATATTTTAAATAATATACATACAAATGTATAGTCATAAGTCCTGAATGAAAGATCGTCAGTTTAATTCCCTGAGTTTCGGGCTGAGTCCCCAGTTGGGGGTGTGCAAGAGGCAACCAATTGATGTTTCTCACACACACTAATGTTTCTCTCCCTCTCGTTCTCCCTCCCTTCCCCTCTCTCTGAAAATAAATAAATCAAATCTAAAAAATATACTTAAAATGTATAGTCATAAAATTGTTACATATTATCCGAATGTATAATTTTCTGATACTGTCACTTTAAAAATACAAAACTTTTCTCTTTGATAACCTTAGAAAATATTATGTAACCTTTGATTAAACTCCTTGATTCAGATTATCAAATTTTCTCTTGTATTATTAACAATAATTTTAATAACTTACCTCTATCATTTCTGCTTGAGAAAAATAGCATTTGTAAGTTTCTTTTATATTATATTTATTGTCTTATTTTACCCACCTACACTGTGCTTCCAGCTAGAAAATTCACCTTTGGTGCCTCAGGACTGTTGTCTGAGGGCAAAGATTTGTTCATTTGTAACAAGCAGTTGGGAGCATCTCCATGTCACCTTTCTTGGCAATGTGTATATGAAGTCTTCATAAGAAATTACTTTGACAGCCTGTAGACAATGTCTTTGGTTTCTGGGCATCATTTAATTTAAAGTGATCATGGTCTGGATTACAGTTGGCATATTGTACACTGACATTTTCTCACAATTCCATGTTCAAAAGATCTTGGCACATTGGATCAGGATGTTGCTTTGCTGAGAGTTTCAAATGCAATGTAAAAAGTAAATCAAGAACAGGGAAGAAAGAAGACTCATTTTCATGGAAGTGTGCTTTTGTTATTTTTGTGCTTCTCTAAATATGAAAGTGATAGTTGAACTGTTAAAGAGCTGAAAATTACAATCAGCATATGAATTCACATAATTTGTTTTCAGTACTACTCCATAATCTATATATTAAGTGTATATATAACACTCTGGCTTTTTTCTCTGTATCTGCAGCTATTTTAATGTCATATTTGATCCTGTCATTGAGGTGAAACATAATCTGATACATTAGTCAATACATTAGTCAATCTGAAAATATTATTTCAGAAAACATGCAGTCACATACATTTATATGTAACCATGGAAAGGATGCAAAAATACGTGACACTATTGATTACCTGAACAGTTTGTACATATAAATTTCACACAACTATGTATAAGTTAATGTAAGTCCCAAGGCAATCTATAACATGACTGAGGAATACATATGGTAATGTGAATGAAAAAACTAATAGATTTAATCTTAAAAATATATTCTAAATGAAGATCTGAAATTTGATTCTGAAATTTTTATTTTGGCATCATATTATGCAATGGCAGTTGAAGTTTAGAGCTAAATCTTGTTTGCCACAGATATTCTTCAAAGATGAGAGACTGCTCTTCGAAAGACCAAGTTAATAGTCTATAATGTGGAGGTTTTATGCTTAACTTTATTAATATCGCTTCCTGCTATAGGTTCATTCTTATTAAGGTGTTCTCTAGTTTCAAGGAAGAACAGCAGTAAAGATATAGAGGTAAAATTACAGAAAACCAGTTTTTGTTTTTGTTTTTGTCACCATTCTCTCCTCTGTACATGTGTACTCTGGGTCTGACATAGATTTTTGAACAGTGTTATAAAGTGAGGCAATGTACAGCTTTGTATATTTAATGCAACTTTCTTAATGATATAAAAACATCAACAGCAACCAAGTTGGAAGGACAATATACATCTATTATCTATCTATCTATCTATCTATCTATCTATCTATCTATCTCTATTCTATACACCGTATATGTATATATACATATATACGTGTGTGTGTGTGTGTGTGTGTGTGTGTGTGTGGTGTGACAATGGATCCATATTATCAACATTACCTACCTGAGGAAACTTCAACATGCTAAGTATAAGCAGAGGTCTATATCATAATTTCCATTTCAATAAAGTCTCTCTCTGGGCAATTTTTTTCAGGGTCAAGTTTGAGAAACACTTAGCTAAAATACAAATAGATTCAAAATAAGTCTTATCAAGATTTCAATTGTATACAGAACTAGAACAAATAATTCAAAAACTTATATGGAACTCCAAAAGGCCCCACCTAGCAACGGCAACCCTGAGAAAGAAGAAATCATGCTACCTAATAGAAAGCTATACTGTAAGCTCATCTTAATCAAAACAGCATGGTACTGGCATAAAAACAGACACGTAGGCCAATGAAACAGAATAGAGTTTCCAGAAATAAACCCACACCTTTATAGTCAATTAATATTTGACATAAGAAATAAGCACATAAAATGGGCTAAAGATAGTTTATTCAATAGTGTTGGGAAAATTGAACAGATGTGTATAAAAATGAAACTAAGCCACTTTCTTACACTACACACAATAATAAATTAAAAATGGATTAAAAACTTAAATGTTATACTCCAAACCATAAAAATTGTAAAAGAAAATACAGGCAGAACAATTTTGGATATGCTTATAGCAATATTTTACCAGATTATCTCCCCAGGCAAGGGAAAGAAAAGAAAAATTAAAAATTGGGACTATGTCAAACTAAAAAGAGTTTGCACATCAAAGGAGAATATGAAGAAAACAAAAAAGATAACCTGCCGAATCTGAGACCATATTTGCTGATAAGGGGTTGATATCCAAAATTTATAAATCATTTATAAAACTCAACAAAGAAAAGCAAATAACCCAATTACAAATGGGCTAAAGGATATGAAGTCACTTCTCCAAAGAGGACATATAAACAAGTGGTCAATAGACATATGAAAAGATGCTCAATATCACTAATCAGAGAAATGCGAATTAAAACCACAATGAAGTACCATCTCATACCTATCAGAAAGGCTATCATCAATAAATCAACAAA
Source organism: Noctilio leporinus (assembly GCA_004026585.1). Lineage (NCBI taxonomy): Eukaryota > Metazoa > Chordata > Mammalia > Chiroptera > Noctilionidae > Noctilio > Noctilio leporinus. Next base: position 9,740 of record PVIW01001753.1, on the reverse strand, counting down.
CAAATGCTGGTGAGAATGTGGTGAAAGGGGAACCCTTTTGTGCTGTTGGTGGAAATACAGACTGGTGCAGCCACTGTGGAAAGCATTATGGAGAAACCTCAAAAAATTAAAAATGAATCTGCTTTGGACCCAGTGATCCCATTTTGGGCACTATATCCAAAGTACCCAAAACACTAATCTGAAAAACATAAGTACATCTATGTTCATTACAGCATTATTTATAATAGCCAGATGTGGAAACAGCCCAAGTGTCCACCACTAAATGAGTAGGTAAAACCACTATGGGGGATTACACAATGGAATACTACTTAGCCATAAGAAATGAAGAAAGTTTTACCCTTTGTGACAGTATGGATGGAGCTGGAGAACATTATGATAAGTGAAATAAGCCAGCAAGAGAAAGACAAATACCACATGACTTCACTCATGTGGAATCTAATGAACAAACTAAACTAACAAGCAAAATAGAGACAGACTCTATTTTGATACAGAGCAGGATGCTAGCTAAGGCAAGGTGAGAGTTAGGGGTAGAGGAATTGAGCAAAAAGGAAAAAAGGACTCATGGAAACGGGAAACAGTGTGACAATTGTGGAGGGGAGGGGAGTATACAAGGATTAAATTTATAATAAAAATATAATAAAATGATTAAAAATTTAAAAAAATACCTTTAGTTTGCCATCATTTAAATACTATGTATCATGGCCCAATAGTGCTGGTTCAATGGCTTAAGTACACAAAAGAATATAAGAATATGTAAAGACATGAGTTATGACCTCACAATTCAAAGTTGTAAATCCTATGATGTGAACATAAATTTATTGGGGAAATATAGCAGCTTACATGTTTCAACTCTGATTCTATTCTGCTTATCTGTTTGTTTTGTTCATTAGTTTCTTGGATTGGGTAAGATCATACGGTATTTGTCTTTTGCTGCTTGGCTTATTTCACTAAGCATAATATTCTCCAGTTCTAACCATGATATAACAAAAGGTAGAAGTTTCTTCTTTCTTTCTGCTGCATAGTGTTCCATTGTGTAAATGTACCACAGATTTTTGGTCCATTCATCCACTGAAAGGCACTTAGGCTGTTTCCAGGACTTGGCTATTGTGAATAGTGCTGCGATGGACATGGAGGTGCATAAGTTCTTTTGAATTCACGCTTCAGGATTCATCAGGTATAGCCCTAGCAGTGGAATTGCTGGGTCAAAAGGCAGTTCCATTTTTAGTTTTTTGAGGAAATTCCATAGTGTTTTCCATTGTGGCTGCACCAGTCTGCATTTCCACCAATAGAGCACTGGGGTTACATTTTCTCCACATACTTAACAGTATTTGTTGTTTGTTGCATTGTTAATGATGACCAATTTGACAGGTGTGAGATGGTATCTCATTGTGGTTTTAATTTGCATCTCTCTGATACAAATTAATGAGGCTAATGATATTGAGCATTCCTTCATATACCCATGGGCCCTTTGTTCTTCTTCCTTAAAAAAGTGTCTGTTCAGGTTCTTTGCCCATTTTTAAATTGGGCTGTCAATCTTCCTGGTGTTGAATCATTTAAGTTCTTTATATACTTTGGAGATCAAACCCTTGTCTGAGGTATCTTTGGCAAATATGTTTTCCCACATGGATGTTTCTCTTTTTATTTTGCCAATATTTTCTTTAGCTTAGCAGAAACATTTTAGTTGGATGTAGGGAAGGAACATAAACATGGAGTACAAATAGCCTCTTCAACAAGTGGTGTTGGGAGAACTGAACAGGCACATGTAAAAAAAAAAAGAAATTAGATCACCAATGTACATCATAACTAGAGTAAATGCAAAATGGATAAAAGATTTAAAGATAAGATGTGCCACTATAAAAGTCCTAGAGGAAAACATAGGCAGTAAAATTTCAGATATCCCACGCAGCAACATTTTCACTGATATTTCTCTGAGGGCAAGGGAAATAAAGGAACAAGTAAACAAATGGGATTCCATTATTTCTCTTTTTGAGAGCAAATGCGTATGTGTCTAATGCAAAGATGCTGAGCCACACAATTCTCACAAGGTGATGTCAGCTTTTCCTGGGTCTCTGTGATGTTTTAAGTACAGCACAAATGAAAAAAAAAATTATCTATTCTCTCTGGAGGTAGGGTAGGAATATAAAATTTACACGGAAAATAATTTACAATTTTTGGAAACAAATTGTATTACAATATAAAATATGGCAATGGAATTTCTCAGACTTCCCCTTTTGAACTTTCAGCATTTTCTTTGGGCTAAAAGGGAAGGATGAAATGCCTGCATTTTGCTTTCAAGTTGTTTTGATTTGTACTAGTTATTATAGTATTTTATAATGAACCTGAGGATTTTCTAGCAAAGATACATCTGTGAGCTACTTCAAGTTAATTCTGTAGGACATCAAAGAAATCAGTGACAGAAAGAGTTCATTTTATTTCTGAAGTGCTTTGTGGAGCTAGAAAGAAGCTCTGGCTACTAGGGTAATCTGAGTCAATTATATTGAATTCACATAGGGTGATTATGTAGTTCTCGGCTCCTCCTTGTACCAGCTGTTCTTAATCAGTCTTGATTCCTTAGTTCAACTGATGCCCCCTACAATGCTGACTCTGTCTTGCTCAAGCAAGATTCCTTAATAATTGCTCGCTCATTTGGATCAATCTCCCTCATCACTTGCCTCCCTAGTTTTTGGTTCTCTCAATTATTTCTGACTTCTTTAGATCAAATATTAATGATTTCTTGTTGCTTTACTTTGTTGTAAAATGTGAGATTCACAATACTTACTGATTTTTTTATATTTTTAAATTCTAATTTTATTTTATTGTATTTTCATCACCATTTATCCCCCTTATACCCTCTTCTACCTCCATCCCCTCTTCCCTTAAGAAATCACCACACTGTTCCTCATATTCATGAGTCCTTTGAATCCTTTTTCTTTTTTGCTTGATCCCTCTTTTCCCAACCCCACACCCCAGAGTTGCCAGCCTGCTCTCTGTGTCTGTCTTGATTTTGCTTGTTAGTTCAGTTTGTTTTTTAAATTCCACATATGAGTGAAATCATATGGTATCTTTTCCTCTGACTGGCTTATTTCACTTTGCACAATATTCTTCAGGTTCATCATGCTGTCATAAAGGATAGAATTTTCTTTTTACAGCTGAGTAACATTCCATTGTGTAAATTCCCCATTGTTATTTTATTCAGTCATATACTGATGGACTTTTGGGCTGCTTCCAAATCTTGATATTTTTTTAAACACCAGAGTCATGGTCCAGAGAAGAATAAAAACATCATACTATCTTGAAATAACTGATGGTTAATCTTAAGGAATGTTGTTTCTGTAGCTCAGACATTCTAATGCGTGGTAGCAACAACATCAACAACAATAGTCCCCACAAAGAAACCCCAAAAGCAAAAACAAGATCCACATGTAAAATATACTTTATGTTAGATAGACAGTGAAATCTTTCCTGAGAAGGTGCCATTTGAGTTATGATTGGAAGGAAGCAATAGAGTGAGTCTTGTGGCTATCTGGACAGTGTTTACCCAGTAGAGGCGATGGCAAGTGCAAAGATTCTGTGGCATGTACATGCCCGCCATATTTGAGAAAAAGTGAGGACCATCTGAGAAGAGCTGAGGGAGACAGGAGTGAGGAGTTGGCAATTAGAACAGAGAAATAACAAATGGCCACATGGTTATAAGAACTTTGACTTTTACTCTAGGTAATATGAGAAGATTTTCCAGTATTTTGAACAAAGAAATGACATGAAAAATGATGTGTTAGTGGTAACTATCTGGCTGTTATAATGGGAAAACATTGGGAAGAACAAGGGTGGACACAGAGAAACCTAACGGGAAGCTATAATATTTGCCATAGACATGGTAAAAATCAAGTGAGATTTTGTGAGAAAGTATAGTTAGAAGGTCTGGGTTAAAGGACATAGAAGTTTAAGCTGACTTTAAGGTATTTACCTGAGCAGCTAGATATGGGCAATTTTCAGTAAGAAAAGGCTTAGAAGGCAAGCACAGATCTTATTTGTGTACATAGAATGTAAAAAATGCCTCTTAGACTTATAAATGGAGATTCTGAATAAGTAGCTAGATACACACAAGTCTGAAGTTCAAGAAAGAAGTAAGGCTGAGGGTATAAGCTAGAGTGTCATCAGCAAATAGATGCTACTTAAAATCATGAGGCAGGATGGGATCACTTGGGGAATAGATATACTGTAGATAGACAAAAAGTCTACTTAATAAGATAAACTTTATTCAGATTACTGTTGTTAAAGCACTACCTATATATCAGTCTCTCTCCTTTTCCCACCTTTGTACATACACGTTAATATAAACACAGCACTATTCCATAACATATTCCTTGTAAAACTCTGATGAACTCCTACCAATACTTAAAAGATTCAGCTTAAATGTCACATTCTCTATGCATTTTGAGAATAGCTGAGTTGTCATTTTAACAAAAAGTGACCTTGTATTATCTTCCTCACCCATTAGATCATGAAGTTCCTAAAGGTGAGAATCACATATTTCCAATGCCATCTACTCTACTTGAAAATTGAAGTGCACTTAGTGCATTAATGAATAAAATAAAGAATAACAGAAAGTGAGAGGTGAAGAAGAAGAAAGAGAGTTTGCAGGATAAGCAGTGGAGAGGGGGCTGTGGGAAGGAGACTGATGTTTATTTTATTTTAGCGTGTAATCCTGGTTCTGAAAAGCTTCTTGCAATTTTCACCAACATGGAATGCATCCCGTATAACTTAGCAGAGCATGATTCAATTTCCTCTTCTGTGAAATGAGAGTGTTGAACTAAGTCCCTTCCAACTTTAAAATGCAAAGGTTTCAGATTCCCAAGTGAAATACGATCTGTGATTTATGCAGGTTTCCATCCCTATGTTTGGTCATGCCTGGTTATCTAAAATCCCTGTGCTGGCTGTGGATACCCTCACCACCCCTGCTAAGTCTCACTTCCTCTCTGCCCCGACTTGGTAGAACTTATTATTTTACAAGTCATTGCTGCTCTCAAAAAAATCATGTTTGCTGTATTTGCAATATTTATATTTGTTCTGTGTAGCCTTGACATTCTTGTTCACTAGGTAAAGCAAAGCAAAACAGAACAGCAACATATAAATAAAAATCCTCTTTTTTCTCTATACAAATCTTGACATCAGGCAATAAAATGTTATCAATTAAAAAATGCTGAGACATTGGGTAGGGATAATGTGCCAGAACTTTGCAGTAGTTGTAATTCATTCACTCATGGTATTTGAGAGAGCTTTGCCATTGATTCATACCGCTCCATATTTTACCATATCATTAAATATTAGTTATAAAGACCTGACCTTATTCTCTTGCTGTGACTTTTTGCTTCATCCAAGGTTATCACTGAACTATAACCCAATGAAGCATGGTCATGATATGGATTTCATTATCAACTGATTTCATTTAATTCAGCCTTCAGTGGTGACTTATTCCTGAAATAAGGCACTTTCTATACCAACCCTACTAGATCACAGCCTTTGTTCATATTCCTAGATTATAGAAAATCCCATGGAAAGAAGTATTAGATTAAAAATTCCAGTGTTTATAGTGAAGTGAAATAAAGCCCAGAGTCTAAAATTTATTAAACTAAAACACATTAGGTCAATTTTAAATCCTTTTCTTACTTAGTGGCTTAAAAATAACACACAAGCTTATTAGTCTTTCTATCCTTGTCAAATATACAACCCAGAGTTAGTTTTTCATTAGAGAGGAGATTAAATTTAAAAACTAGAATAATGGATCATTTAAGTGATGTTAAGTGAGTCATATTATATTTGTAACCTAAATTACTCTTTTGTAATTGTTAAATAATTAAAGATCTTATATTTTAGTACATGGCTTTAGGGCTGATGTGATTATTTTGTCTAACAGTGGACCTAATTTCTTACCATTAATTGGGAGTCATTTCAACCAAATGGCAAATGATTGCTGATTTTTTATGCAATCATTGCTGTGTTTGGGCCTATAGAGGTAGTTTCAAACTATTAAAACTAAGATCAATAGGTAAGGAATACATTTTTATATTGTGAACCACATACATACACACATTTCAACAGAAAAACGTTTCAAAAAACAAATTTATATTTATATTAAATTTATATTAATAAATTTATATATTTATATATATATATATATATATTTATCAGGTGAAAAATCCTGATGTTGCCATTGCTTTCTATTCTACTCCATTCCATTATTTTATTATATATACCTTTTAAAATGTTGATCGAGACCAACAACCAGCAGATTAAAAATGCTGCTCTAGAATATATTACGATTCTGTTTTCAGGAAGGTTATAACTAGGTCAAGAGAAAAGAATAACAAAAAACAAAATATAGTCTAATATCAGAGTCAGTGAAATTGTCTTCAAAAGCATGAGAGTTGAGATAGACTTTGAAGAACATGAAGAAAGGCAAAGTGAAGGTACAAAAGGAAAAGGCCAAACATAAGAATAAATATGAGTGTGTTGATTCCCAGAATAATGAGAAGACAATCCTGGTTGGAGTGCAGGATGTGGTTTGGGCACCAGGCAATTAATTGTAAAGACAAGAAATGATTTGTATATAGATCTATAATAACTCTGAGAATAAGAGCCAAAAATTTATACCTAATATAAGAGGAACTAGGGAGCAATGTAAGAATTTTGATTATTGTAAGTGTGTTTATTAAATGATATTTAAGGTTGATTATAATATGAAAAGACATTCTCTCAATGAACTATAAAGGAATGATTCCTGGGAGGAAGGCCCACTGTGACAGTAATTCTGATGTCATGTGAATATATCCTAGATGAGGTGGCAACATTAGCTTGCATATTAAATAAAGTCATGGGTGTGGTTTATAAACTCAGCTTACAGAGTTGACATGCATATATTAGTATTTTTAACTTTAAGTATTCGGGTGGTCCAAGTGCCATACGCGTTATTCTAGGACTGTTGAGTTTCAATCAAAGTCATAACAGAACAAAGCTAAAGCAGCATTTGGTTAATGACTATCTCACAGGGAGGTCAGGTACTTCTGCTGAAAGCATGGTTCATATATTACCTAAATCAGAATCTCTAGGGATTATTGTCCAAAATGCAAAAGATTGGATCTCTCATCCTCACTCCAGAGCTGCTTGATCAAGCTATTCAGGATTGACTGGGACATCTGCATTTATAACAAATAACCAACGTGCATCCTAAAACTACCTACGTTTGAATCACTTATTTTATATTTGAGTGAACTAAAACTAGGGAGATTAAGTGGTGTCCACAGTCATATGTTAGTGATAGAGCTAAGACTAGGATCTGAGTTTTCTAGGTGTTAGAAGAGTTTTTGTATTTAGACATATCTGATTATGGAGTTTGACTCTGCTTTTATTAGTTGATGACCCATGTCAAAAAGATTAAGCTCCCGGAGTCACCAAATCCTTTTCTGAAAATGGGGATAATACCTAACGTTAAAATGCTGCTTAGATTGTTTTCAAGATTCCAGATAGTTTTTTAAACCATCAGTGCTTGGCATAAAGAGCCCTCCATGGACTGTAGCTATTGTTACTGTACCTGTTATAATGAGGTCAATAGAACAAGTGATCAAGTACTTATGCTTTGAAGTCAAACAATGTATGCTCGAGATCCTCGCTGTGCTATTTACTAACTCAGAGACCTCAGGAAGAGTTGTGACCTCTTTGTGTCACAATCCCTTCACTGAAAAATTGGTGACAGCAACGTAACTGCCTCAAATATTCATTGTGAAGATTAAATGATCCCTGATCAGTGTGGCTCAGTTGGTTCAGCATCAGTCCCCAAAATGAAAGGTCACTGGTTCAACTGGATCAGGGGACATGCCTAGGTTGTGGGTTCAGTTCCTATTATAGCATGTGTGAGAGGAAACTGACTGATGTGTCTCTCCCTTTCTCTCTCCCTTCCCCGTCACAATAAATAAATAAATAAATAAATAAATAAATCCTTTTAAAAAAGATTAAATGAGTTAATGTAAGTAAAGGATTTAAAAAAATATGCCATGTTTTCATATATAAAAATAGATATAAGTTCTCAATATGCTATTATTGCTATATCCTTAAGTAGAAAGAAGAACAGAAATAGCCTTGAGGAGGTCATTGCTCATGGAAAGGCTGCCATATAGTCAGATAATTTCAGTCAGAGAAGAATAAATATGAATTGTGGAGGATTTAAAAGAGGTCAATACAACCTTAAGAATTGGGAATGCTTGCATACCTGTTTCTCCTGTATATCGAGTTGTCTCCTTGCATATTTCAAATGTAGATAAGACCTAAAATTGGGTAGACTGCACCTTCCCTCTGGGTGTCCTTGTTCTGATGTTTATTTTTCTCAAGTGTCTTTATTGTAACTTCTCTTATGCCTTTACTCTAAGCAACTTTGTGATTTCCTTGAATTCCCAGAAATCCAGTGAGACAGAATTGTGGTTATTAAATTGAGAGATATTGTAGAGCTTATCAGTTATAAAATACTATATTTATTTAAGTCACAAAATCAATTATTCCAAAAGAAAAGAAATTGTTTTCAAAATGTTTTATTTAACTTCTTGCCCATTAAAGAATTCAGATCACGTGCTAGGATTATACCCGAAGAACCCTGAAACACCAATTCAGAAGAACCTATATACACACATACCTATGTTCATAGCAGCACTATTTACAATAACCAAGTGCTGGAAACAGACTAAGTGCCAATCAATGGATGAATGGTTCAAAATCCCTTGGTACATTTACACAATGGAATACTACACAACAGAAATAAAGAAGGAGCCCTTACCTTTTTCAACAACATGGATGGGACTGGAGACTATTGTGCTTAGTGAAAGGAACTGATAGGTGAAGAACAAATACCACATGATCTCACTTAATATAGGAGACTAATGAATAAAACAAACAAAGTAGAATAGAACCAGAGACATGGAAATAAGGAACAGACTTTCAGTGTGCAGTGGGAATGAGGGAGGAGGAGAAAGAGGCAAAGAAGAGCAGTTTACTAAAGGAGCTAGTATGAATGACCCATGGACATAGACAACATACACAAATAGTGAATTTTTAAAAACCACACATTTGTCCACATTACTCTTCTACTACAAGCGATTCAATGAATAAAATTTAAAAATTAATGAAAAGACTTACATAATCTGGTATTTGTCATCTTTTTCCCTCCCTTCAGGTCTTCTTAGGAATTTTTTTTTTTTTTTAATTTTATTCATTATTTGTAGAGAGAAGAGTAGAGAGGGAGGAAGAAAGGGAGAGAAGCATCAATGTGTGGTTGCCTTTCACCTGCCTCCAGCAGGGGACCTTGCTGAAGACCTGGCTTGCAATCTGGTTATGTGCCCTGACTGGGAATCAAACCAGTGACCTTTGGGTTTGCACCACCAGTCAGGGACCTCATAGATTTTTACAGACCCAAATATGTGGAAAGCATTATGTACAGTAATGTGCTCATATTAAGAAGTATATTACAAAATTTATGTGTACCAATGAGAAAAAAATAATAAATAAGGAATTTAGAAACCATGTTACATCAACATAGACTGTTCAAATTAGAAAAGAGAAGACTAAAATAATACTACCAGTTTTCAAAATTTTTAAGGCTTCTGTTTAACAGGAAGGTGTGGATATGTTCCTTTTTTTAATTTAAAGGAAAAAAAAAAAGATTGGGATACATCATTGGGTGATAAATTCTTAAATCA